>PVJC01001984.1:0-50434 GCA_004026665.1 Murina feae | reverse complement strand
TGCAGGAACAGCTCATCTCCCCCGCCGCCCCGCCACCAGAGGCAAACCCGTCTCACGCTTCGTTCCAAGCATTCTATGTGCCGCTCGCTGTGTGTTACTCTCGGAACCATGCATCTCGGAGGCTGTGCCAGTCGGCAAAGCACTTTGGTCTTTCCGAAGCCTGAGTCCCACGGATCTGAGATCCAATGAATGGGAAGTGGGGTTGGACATACATTAGTTTGAGTTTGGGGTGCCGTTACTTCTAGGAATAGTTAGGTGGTTCCAGCCCGGCCCGTGTGGCTCAGTGGTTGAGCATTGACCTATGAACCAGAAGGCTATGGTTCGATTCCCCATCAGGGCACATGCCCGGGTTGCGGACTCGATCCCCAGTACGGAGCGTACAGGAGGCAGCTGATCGATGACTCTCTCCTCAGTGATGCTTCTATCCCTCTTTCCCTCTCCCTTCCTCTCTGATATCAATAAAAATAGATTTTTAAATAATAATAAAGAATGGTTTCCAGAAATACTGTTATCACGCGCACCCGCTCTGCTGATTCACCTGGTGTCCTCACGTAGAGGAGCAGGGACACAGGTCACATCACTGTGGGCACAACACACGTCCCAGGCTCCCCACCTGGGGAGGATGTGGCCAGGGGAGAAGAACCAAAGTCTGCACTGCACGGAGCCGCAAGCTGGTCTCAGACACAGAAAACTGCAGGGGGAGGGTCCAGGGCCTGCTGGCACCTAGTTACCCCAGAACTCCTCGCCACGGGGAAGACTATCAGGAACACAGCACATGTAGTTACCGATGCAACACACAGTAGGTTCTTTTTGTTGGGAATCGTGTGCAAAACAATCGAGCGGATGCCTCTGTGTAGGTCAGAGACCGGCAGCAGTGCCGCCAAGAGAAAGCGTGCCTGCGTGTGACGTCCAGTGTTTTCTGGGTCACGACGTGGGGCTGCGCATCAGCGCACAACACATTGTGCCTTGGCAAAATCGGCAGCTCCTGGGGAAACCACACGGAAAATGTGGCTTGCCCCAGTTTGACAATATTAAAAATTTAAGCCCTACCCGTTTTGGCTCAGTGGATTGAATGTCGGCCTGTGGACTGAAGGGTCACAGGTTCGATTCCGGTCAAGGACACATGCCCAGGTTGCACTCGATCCCCACTAGGAGGCCTGCAGGAGGCAGCAGATCAATGATTCTCTCTCATCGTTGATGTTTCTATCTCTCCCTTCCTCTCTGAAATTGATAAAAATATATTTAAAAAATAAAATAAAAATTTAGGGCTTACCTGACATCAACAGGAACAGATTATGAAGCTGAGAAAAACCTTTGTAAAGTTGAAAACATTTTAAAAATATACATGCATACATACATATATGTATGCATGTATATTTTTATTGATTTCAAAGAGGAAGGGAGAGGGAGATACAAACATCAACGATGAGAGAGAATCATTGATTGGCTGCCTCCCACACGCCCCCCACTGGGGATACAGCCTGCAACCTGGGCATGTGCCCTTGACCGGAATCAAACCTGGGACCCTTCAGTTTACAGGCTGATGCTCTATTCACGAACCCAAACCAGCTAGGGCGTAGGAAACATTTTTTTTAAATAAACAGGCTAGAAGTCTGACTTTGTTTTTCTCCTTAGAGAAAAGATAATATAATCACTGCTACATGCAGAGTATGCAGCCCGAATTGTAGGGGAAAAAATGCATTCTAGGGGCTTGTCAAGTAGATGAGTAAAAACGTCTTGTGGTTCTGATTTTATGATTGTGGTACTCGTCAGCTTTTTGAAGTTGGCAATGTACAGGAATTTATTTTCCCACTCTAAGTAAATATGGGACTTTGCCTGTGTAACTCAGGCCCCAGGAAACTCGAGTTTCCCTGGTCGAGAGGTAAAGCACTTCCTTATGTTGGCTGCCTGTGCACTGAGACGCTCTGGACTAGATAAGTGATCACAAAGACTCCTTCCAGCTCCGGAATTCTCAGAACTTCGGAAACACACCCTGCCCCTTCCTCCCAAGGAAGTCCTTTCTTGGAGCTTATCCAAGTCTTTCCTGCTGTACTTGGAGTCCTTTTCCCTCGGGAAGACAGGAAGACAAAGCGCCGGTGTGCAGAGTTCCCAGGGGAGCAGTGAGGACAGGAGTCATACAGGTATAAGCTTCGGGGGAAAGGGCAGAGGAAGGTGTCGAACCAAAGCCCCAAACCTAGGGAATAGAATTGAGGGCCTCTCCCAATACAATAGCAATCGCCATTTGGAGCTTTCTTTCTTTTCTTTTTTTTTAAATATATTTTATTGATTTTTTTACAGAGACAAATGGAGAGGGATAGAGAGTTAGAAACATGGATGAGAGAGAAACATCAATCAGCTGCCTCCTGCACACCTCCCACTGGGGATGTGCCTGCAACCAAGGTACATGCCCTTGACCGGAATCGAACCCGGGACCCTTCAGTCTGCAGGCCGACACTCTATCCACTGAGCCAAACCGGTCAGGGCTGGAGCTTTCTTTATTTAGCCTGTATTGTGTGCTTACTGTATACCAGTAAAGGCTATAGATATCTTTTCCCACCTGTATACTAGGTGTTCTACATGCTATCCCTAATCCTCTGCCAACTAAGACTCAAGAGGTGAAGGGACTTGCTCTCTCCTGCCATGCACACCTTTCCCCCCAGCGTGCCATGCTTCCTGGGTTCCCAAAGGTCTGACTTCCCACACACTGTCCCCTCATCTTAGCAGCAAATTCCTCTTCCTTCCTCTTTAGTTCCCTGCTCCAGGGCGCCTCCTCTCTCTCACCCCTCCCTCTGCCCCAAGGGCGATTGGTCTTGCCTCCTCTGCAGCACTTAGAATACACCTGTATGGGCCCTGGCCAGGTAGTTCAGTTGGTTAGAGTGTGGTCCTTTATGCCAAGGTCGAGGTTCGATCCTCGGTCAGGGCACATTCAAGAATCAACCAATGAATGAATAAATAAGTGGAACAAGAAAAATCTCTCTCTCTCTCTCTCTCTCTCTCTCTCTCTCTCTCTCTCTCTCTCTCTCTCTCTCTCTCATCAATAAATAACAATTAAAGAAGAAGAAAAAAGAGGATACATCAGTGAACCAAACAGATGAAATGCCTTATCCTCACGGAGCTTTCATTCTGGTTGGGGAGAGAGACAAAAAAACCCGCGAAGATGAAAGGTGAAGATCCGCGCTAAGGGGGAAAGTTCAGCTGAGAAAGTGAGCAGGGATCGTGTGGCAGACACCCTCCCATTGAATTCTCACAACCAGGTTTCAGATGAGAAGCTTGAGAAACAGCCTGCCCTGGGCCATTTGATTTAGGGAGCAGTGAAGGCAGAATTTGAACCGGGGGAAATGAAATCTCTGCCGTCTTCAAAAAGTGACGCCTGGCAGTGTGTATATGCCCCAAACCAATGCGGTAAAAGTGGTTGTTTTATTTCTGTAATAATTCATTTTAGTAATAAAAGAGGAGGAGGAGGAGGAGGAGGAGGAAAAAGATGCCCGCCTGGTGAGCTCAGTGGTTGAGCATCGCCCTCTGAACCAGGAGGTCGCCCACAGGCGGATTCCAGGTCAGGGCACATGCCCAGGTTGCGCAGTAGGGGGCGTGCAAGAGGCGGCAGCCAAGCAATGATTCTCTCTCGTCATTTCTCCCTCCCTCTTCCACCCTCTCTGAAATCAATAAAAATATACTTTTTGTAAAAAAAAGAAACAAATGAAACGTGCTCTAAGTTCACACGATGTTACAACTTTTGTTGAGAAATGCAATGAACTTACACAGCACTTTCCTGTGTAACTTCAATGACCTGAGGAGGAGAATTGTGAAAACCATCCTAGTCAGCTGAATGGTTTTTAGGGAAAAAACTGACCCAGCACAATCCCCCCCTTTCCCAGCCCCTCCCCGCTCCCGCTCTTCCCTACCCCCCCCCCCCGCCCGCGTCCGGGTCTCCCAGCTGAGGTCCCTGCCGCTCTGCAAGGTGACTCGAGGTCGTCCTCCAAGCGCAGCCGAGCAGAACTGGATTGGCCGGATTCCCCAGCCTCCGCGCGCTTTAACCCTCCCGAGTGCAGGGAGGCGGGCGAGGGCATCGCGGGCCGGGCCGCTTCCACTCGGGGCCGCCAGGGGGCGCCCCGCTGCAACCAGGCCCAGGAGAGCCAGGCGCCCGGTGCCCCCCTGGGCGTGACGTCACCGGACGCCCCGGCCTCGGGTGGGAAAAGCAGATGAGCAGGGTCGTCAGCGTGGGGAGAAAAGGCTGGGCGGTCTGTCATCCTGCCTCCCTGATTCCAGGCTAGCTCCCACCAGTGTCTTCCGCTCACTGTTGCCGCAAGGACGTCTCTAAAACAAAAGCCTGATTTTGTCACCACCCGTGACACCTTCACATAACTCACACACACAAAAGCTCAACACAGGACCTGCGTGATCTTACCCCGGCCTAACTCCGGGCCAACGCCGTTTGGAGCCGTGTTGAAAGAGCTTCAATTCCCTGAACTATGCATACTCCTTCTCCCTGTGTGCTCGGAAACGTTTGGTGTGGTCTACCTGGAATATCTTTTTGCACCGGGTGTACCTGGAGAAATCCGTCTTGAAGTTAAATTTATCAGCCTCTCTGTGAACCCTCCCCCAAACAAGACTCCCCTCATCCCCCACCCCCAGTTGGGATGATAGAGGCTGCTCCAGTGCTACCTATACCTCGTGGGCTTCACCCATCACACTGTGTAATAAATACCCGGCCTTGCCTTTCCAACACAGAGCAAAGGAAATGCAGAGTGCAACAAATGATTGCAGAATTAGTGCAGGAAATCGCGCTGAGGGCAGGCTCCGCCACTTGTGAGATCGCAGGTAAACTATCTGGCTCATGAGTTTGTTGTGAGAAGTGGATGCATTCATGTGCAAAAAAAAAACACGCTTGGAACAATGCCTAGACCACTGCAAGCAATCAACAAACTTGGCTTTCTCCTGACTTTCACAGTAGTCAGGCAGCCAACGAACGTCATGGCCTCTTTAAGGAACACGCCCACTTTGGCAATAGGCGGAAGTACACGCTCAGGGCTCCGGGTGTGACTTCAGAGTCCCGGAAGTGACCTAAGAGCCCCTCAGAAACATGGCCGCAGGTCGTTCTTTTGGTCACAGGCATCTCCGTGACGCAGGACGAGTGAGAGCGTCCCGTGGGGTTTCCATGGTGCCGCCCTCAGCCCCCAGTTCCTCCGCTTTCTCTCCCGCCTGAGCGCCGCGCGAACAAGAAGGCGGGCGGCGGGCCCGCCCGTGACGTAACGCCGCTTGGGGGCGGGGCTCGGGAGCGGGTGACGCTCTAGCGAAGCTCGCGCGGATCTCTATGCTCCCGAGCGCTCGCGTGCGCCGCTCCTGCGCGTAGGGGCGGACGTTGCCCCTTTAATAGGCGGAGGGTGGTACCGAGGAGGTCCCGCGAGAGCCGAGGGGGCGGGGGGCGGTGCCGAGGCCGGGGGCCCGTGGCGGATGGAGGCCGAGATGGAGCCGGAGACTCTGGAGGCGCGAATCAGTGAGTGTCCGGCAGGGGCGCGGGCCGGGCCGGAACCGGAACCGGGGGCCCGAGGCGGGTCCCTTCCCGGCGGGGGCGGGGTACGGGGCGCCCCCTCCTCACGCCCCGCCCCGGTCCCGGGAGGGGCGGTGCCCGGGAACCTGAGCTGAAGGAAGACCCACCAGCTGGGTTCCCTGGGCTGCAACCCTCGGGGAAGAGGGAGCTGCGCCCGACTCTGCGCCCAGCAGCCCCGGGACGGAGAAAGCAGCCTCCGACCCTCTCGGGCCCCGACTTCCCCACCGAGTCATCCCCTGGGGTCCCGGGAGGGAGCAGGCGAGCACAGGGCTGCACCTCGGGCCCGGGAGGGCAGGACCTGCTCCCTTTGGGGCCCGAGTCCTCCCCTCTCCGGCCCTGCCCGTCCTGACTCCCTCCTGTCCTTCCCTTGAGCTTGCACCTGCTCAGGTTTGCTGGTTCCCCCGCCTAGGAAGGGAGGACCCACCGACTCATCTGATCCCCCAGGCTCTGGCCACACAGTACGAAACCCCCAAACCCTAAAGCTGGCAAGGGCCCGTCTCAAACTCCAGAAGTCATTTCAAGTTTTCAGCCTCTGCGCCTCCGCCCAAGACTCCTTTCCCAGCCGCTGCTGAACTTCCTCCAAAGACCCTGCACCCCTTTCTCTGAATCTTCAGACACCGCTTCCTACTGCGCAGGCTTCTGAGCCCTCACACTGGAGCTCTGCACTGAGCTCCCTCCCTCCCTGGCTGGCATCCCTGGCTCTCCCAGCCCCGCTCCCGGACTCTGCCCCAGAGCGCTGTGGGCTGCTTCTCCCTGGGCTCCTGTCGGACCCGCTCTGTGCCAGGGCCTCGGGGAGGCCTCTGGGTCTACGCTCAGCTCAGCCCCTTGGCCTCGGGCACAGCAGGAAGCTTCGAGCAGGGTTGACCCCTGAGGTTAGCCCCAGAACCACACCGTCCTCTGGGATGTTCCCGTGTCATTCTGGCAGGGGGAGAGGGAGGGAGTGGAAAGGAGGCGCTCAGCCGCCATCGAGACTGTTGCAGAACGCCACAAGTGTCCAGGTCACAGCAGCCGCTCGGGGGGATGGGCAGGTCCCTGGCTGACGGGTGTGACGGGCTGACGGACCTGAGGTCTGATGATACCACACAGTGTCAGGTTTAGCAACAGTGGGAACTTCCTGGGAGACCACAGAGTCTGGCCCGAGAACCAGAGAGGAATCAGGACACCTGGTCTGGCAGTAGGCTGGGCCCCAGGAAAGTGGGACCGACCTCGTTTTCCCTCTTTCTTTCCCTTTGAGCCCTCGAAAAATTGTAAGCTCTTCCCTTGGGCTGGTTAGAGGTGGAAAGTAGCTTCCGATGGGTAAATGATGACATTTGTCACCGCTGGAGTGACAGGTAAAGCCACACCTCCCTGGAGGTGTTCCTCCCTGCTTCCTGCCTGGGAAGGCCCTCTCCTTCCCCCCAGAGGTAATAGGCCTGGGGTCTGGGGCCAGGGAAGTCGGTCAGATCTCCTTGGACCCAGAGGCCCTCGCTCTCAGAAATGCGGGAGAGCATGCTGATGGCTCATGATTGCGCAGCTTCCTTGCTGGCTTCTGACTCAGGGGCCGTCTCTAGAACCAGCCTCTCTGTCCACACTCAGACTCACGTGTCTGACACTGGAAGGGACTTCCTGTTTCAGGGTCCACCCCTCCCCACCCCCCCGCCCCTGCGGGTTTCGTTGGGTGGCCAGCCCATTTCTCTCAGGCGGGTGTTCCCCAGCCTCTGGCCATGTTGGGGGGCTAGGAGGCAGAGTAGATGGCCACGCTTATGGGGGGTGTCCCATCCTGGTACCCTGGATGGTCAGCAGGACTTCACTTCTCTAAGGGACTGGAGGGCTCCTGCAACAGAGATCTATACCCAGGGGAAAAAATGCTTCATTCAGATATCCGCTCAGCTGCACCAGAGAGCAGCCTCCCCCGCCCCCTTCTCTGCCTTCTCCTTGCTGTTTCTCTTTGTAGCACTTCACAGTGTACAGTATTCTGTGTGGGGTGTTTATCTGAGCAGTCATGTCTCTTGCTGGGCTGTGAACTCCAGGAGGGCGGGAATTTCGTCCTGTTCACCGCTGTGGCCCCAGCACTCAGAGTGTTTATTGAATAAATATGAATTGAATGAATGGCTGCCAGTCCCTAGGCTCCCAGGCCCCAGGCCTCCCACAGCATAGGAGCCCAAGTGGGCAGCTGCCACGGGCTGGGCCTCCAGCCTCCTTCTGTGCACAGACCCTGCGCTGTCCCACCTCCTGGGCTCTGCTCCCTCCACAGCCCAGGCTCGGGCTCGGGCAGGCCTGGCCAGGACGGGGTGAAGCTTGCAGACAGGCTCTGGGCAAGCAGTGACCATCTGCCTCTGCCACAGCTTTGTCCGGTGGAAAGCATTTCGTCATCCCAACCCAGTCTGTGTTTCCATCCCACCTTACAAATGGGGAAACGGAGGCCTGGGGAAGTTCTGTGACCTACTTGGCGGCTGTTTAACCGATGTGGGAGTCGGGGAGGTGACTGTGTGGCCTTGCCTACCACCCCCTCCTACCACTCCTGCCTGCCCGCGGCTGAGCCCTCGCCGTTCGTTCACCGGGGAGATGGGCATGTGCACAGGTGGCTGGATGTGGTGCAGTAGCAGACTTGGGCCTGTGGTGAAGGTCAGGGCTGAGGGACACAGAAGAAAGCCGATGCAGCATCCCCGGCTTCAGGATGAGTGGGAGCAGCAGAGACTTCCTGCAGGAGGTGACGCCTCAGCCACATTCCTTCCCAAGGCCTGTCACGCTCTGCCCCTGCTCATTTATCTACATCTCTTCTCCCACGGCCTGGGGCTGTCCAGAGGCGTGCATGCCCAGCCTGTAGCTCCCTCCACTCCCTGCTTGCCTCCCCGGCCCCGGGCTCAGCTGAGTCCCCTCTCCAGTTCCTGCGGCTCCTGTGCCTCCCTCTGTCTCCCTGTATTGAGAACCTAGTTCCTTTGGCCCACTTGCCAGCCAGGCGGACTCCTGAGGGAGGAACTAGACGTTTATTTTCCTCCTGCTTCTGGATCTCCTCTGAGCAGAAGTTTCATGGGACTCGTGGGGACACTATTTCCAGGAGCAGATCAGAGGAGCGGTGGGCATGGCAGGCATACAGCTGTAGAGGTGGGGCGTGGGGAGGAGGACCGTCTAAAAGTGGGGCCCGTCAGCGAGGAGCCCAAAGGGGAAGCCAGGGGACAGGGCCTTCTGTCCGTGGACTGGCCTGAAGCATCAGCACTCGGGTCTTGAAGTTGTGGCACCTGGCCTTTTCATGTGTTCACTCGTACACCCTGCCCCCTACTGACCAGTCCCTGCTGCTGGGGTAGGGAACTCCCTACTGATCAATCCTTGCTGCTGGGGTAGGGAGCCCCCTACTGATCAATCCCTGCTGCTGGGGTAGGGAGCCCCCTACTGACCAGTCCCTGCTGCTGGGCTAGGGAGTGAGAGGCAGGGATCCCTTTGCCAGGCTACACTGGCCCTCTCTCCTCCTGCAGACAGAGCCACGAACCCCCTCAACAAGGAGCTGAACTGGGCCAGCATCAACGGCTTCTGTGAGCAACTCAACCAGGACTTTGAGGGGTAGGTGGTCTCTCTCTCTCTCTTGCTCACACTCAGCAGGATCCGCTGTGTGCCTGCTGTGCCCACTGCAGACGCTCGCCTCGGGCAGGGACGCTTCCATTCTTAATACTCTCACAAATATTTTTTTAATTTAGTGGTTGATTTGGGGGAGGGGCAGAGAGAGAGAATCAGTGATTTGGTGTTCCACTTATTTATGCATTCATTGGTTGATTCTTTTCTTTCTTTTTTTTATTTTATTGATTTTTTTACAGAGAGGAAGGGAGAGGGATAGAGAGTTAGAAACATCGATGAGAGAGGGACATCGATCAGCTGCCTCCTGCACACCTCCTACTGGGGATGTGCCCGCAACCAAGGTACATGCCCTTGACCGGAATAGAGCCTGGGACCCTTCAGTCCGCAGGCCAACGCTCTATCCACTGAGCCAAACCGGTCAGGGCCGTTGGTTGATTCTTACATGTGCCCTGACAGGAATCGAACTTGGTGTATTGGGATGATGCTCTAACCAATTGAGCTACCCGGCCAGGGCTAATGTGCTCACAAATGATTGACTGTAGTGGGCCCTCCGTACAGAGTGCTGCCTATGAGCCAATCTCTGAGGTGAGCCTTGCTGGACCCATTTTACAGGTGAAGAAACTGAGGCTGTGGGTATTCAGCAGTTGCCCCAAGATCTCACAGAGAGAAAATGGTAGTCCTGAGCTTGTGAAAATGCACATTTGGGGGCTGCCCCCAGACTTGGACTAGATGCCGGGCAGGGTCTTAGGGTAGATATGTTAGTGGGTTCCCAGGTGATGCGGAAGTTTAGGGAGCACAGCTGAAGGTGCTCCTCCTCCAGTGCAGCGCTCCACTAGGGGAGGTCATGCAGACAGCATGACGACTGCTCGGGGGTGACTCCCATCCCCTGCAGTGGGGCAGGTAATTGAATGCTTCTGAGATTCCACTGCTTCAGCTGTAAAGTGGGGCGCTGGTACCGCCCACCTCGGAGGGCTCTCGTGAAGCTTGTGTGGCTCCGCGCACATCGTAAGCGCTCAGGCCGTGTGAGCTGTTGCTGTCACTAGTGCAGGTCTCTTAGGATCTGGTAGCCGATAGCACCGCCTCCGCCATGAAGCTGCTCTGATTTCCCCTAGCATGTCCTTGAGTTCCCAGGGAGCTCTGCCTGCCCCTCTCTCCTGGTGCATTGCCTTGTTCTGCCCCAGCCTGGGCCCCTGAAGGCTGTGGTCATCTCCCCATACTTGTGTCTCTGCTGAGCCAAGGACACGCAGGTCAGAGCTCTTGTAAAGCTGGCCACGGGGCTGAGCTCACGCCTTGTGAAGGTCCCAGCCTGCACTCCCTGCCTGGCTCTACCCCATCACGCCACAGTCTCCAGCCCCGCCCTTGATCCAGAGAGAGAGTGGGCCTTTGCATCTGCCCTGCAGGAGCCACTGAGGGCTACGGACTCAGGGTAGTGAGGCAGCCCCCCGCCCCGGGTGCCTGAGCTGTGTGGGATTCTAGCTCTGTCTCTTTCTGTCACCCAGGCCTCCACTTGCTACCCGGCTATTGGCCCACAAGATCCAGTCCCCGCAGGAGTGGGAGGCGATTCAGGCCCTGACGGTGAGGAGAAGGGGAAAGAGGGTGCTGGCCATCCGCCAACCACATGGCACCGGGGAGGCCAAGACTGAGGTTTTCGGGGTTCCATCACACTCTTCAGGGCCCAAGGGAGTTGTGCCAAGATGGCCTAGAATGGGGGTGTGGGCCATCCCGTGAGGGTCCCACAACAGCCAGTGGGCTGGCCCCCTGTCCCAGACCCTGCACAGGTAGGTCTCTTGTGGGGAGGAAGCCCCCTAGGGTCGTCTAGTCCAGAGATTCCTCACCCAAGCTGTGCCTCAGCTCTCCAGGAGGCTGGTCAAACATACCAGTCAGAGCTGCTGGATCAGAACTACAGCACCTGCATCCAGGAATCTGCATGTTTTGTTTTGTTATGTTTTTAAATATATTTTATTGATTTTTTATAGAGAGGAAGGGAGAGGGATAGAGAGTTAGAAACATCGATGAGAGAGAAACATCGATCAGCTGCCTCTTGCACACCCCCTACTAGGGATGTGCCCACAACCAAGGTACATGCCCTTGACTGGAATCGAACCTGGGACCCTTCAGTCCGCAGCCTGATGCTCTATCCACTGAGCCAAACCGCTCAGGGCTGAAATCTGCATGTTTACAAAGCTCCCAGATGCCCTGTGGAGCCCGCCTAACCCCTCAGTGATCTCCAGACACAGGGCAGTGCTGTCCCTCCCACGGGAGTGCAAGGAGTGATGCGTGGGCTCACGCCCGAGGTTTCTTGCCAATAGCAGAAGAGTACGGGGTGCACTGCAGCCCCCAAGCATGGGTCATATAGCAACTGACTGTGTACCCAAGCTGATTTTAGGTGGTAGTAATGAACAGGTTTACTTTTAATATTTATGTCTTTATTTTTATTTATTTATTTATTTTTAATATATTTTATTGATTTTTTATTATTATTACTTAAAATATTACAAAGAGTAGTATATATGTCTCTTTTTTTTCCCCCTTGACCTTCCCCCATCCTCCCATATTTTATTGATTTTTATAGAGAGGAAGGGAGAGGGATAGAGAGTTAGAAACATCGATGAGAGAGAAACATCCATCAGCTGCCTCCTGCACACGCCCCACTGTGGATGAGCCCACATCCAAGGTACATGCCCTTGACCGGAATCGAACCCAGGACCCTTCAGTCTGCAGGCCAGTACTCTCCACTGAGCCAAACTGGGCATGTCTTAAGTTTTTTGTTTTGTTTTCTCAAATATACATTAGTCCTATGATTTCCCAGGCATATAGCTTAGAGTAAGGCTAAGGTAGGTGGTGCCTGTTTAAGTTTAAAAAAACAATCGAAGGAACATAGTAAGAAAGTAATTTACAAGTGTATCGAGATGGCCCAGCCAGGAGGCGGTGATCAGTCTCGGGCCTCTGAACCTCCTAAACCCTCTTGTCCTCACAAGTCACTTTCTCCCTTACAAACACCCTGTGCTTCTGGGCTGCCTCCTCTGACCCTCCCCGGGGTCCCTGCACCCCACCTCCCCCCAGGTGCTGGAGACATGCATGAAGAGCTGCGGCAAGAGGTTCCATGACGAGGTGGGCAAGTTCCGCTTTCTCAACGAGCTCATCAAGGTTGTGTCTCCCAAGGTGGGTGCTCCCCGCCCAAGTTCAGCCCTGTGCCGTCCAGCGGGTGACGGACTGCACCTCCTCCTGGGGCCTCCTCCTGGGGCTCTCGCTGCGCCTACTGCCTCAGCCTCATTAGAACTCTCACCATACGAGCACAGACCCTCTCTCCTGTCCCCTTCACACCACTGAGTCCGGGCAGTGGTTTCTAGGTAGAGAGCTTCCACTGACATGGTGGCCGGCCCTGGAGCTGCTGGGTGCTTAGGGGCAGTCAGCTCAGGGAGCACACAGCTGTCCAGCACGAGCCGCTCTGGTGCTGAGACCTCTCCCTGCAGACCTGGCCATGCGCCCCCCCTGAGCCTGTAGTGGAGCGTCTCCCTGTCCCCACTTCACAAGAGTGGCTCCCTTGAGGCCGAGGACACTGAGGCTCCAAACCTGAGTGATGGAGCCTGTGGCTCCAGATGGCCACGCCCCAGCTCGCCCGAGGAGTCCTCCCGTGGGTCATGAACATGTTTGGTGCCCCTACCCCCTTCGCCCTTCCTCACTCAGACCTGCTGTCCTGAGTGGCTAAATGATCCAGGTGGCCCCCCATTCTCCTCCTAGAAGGGGCCTCGTGTGAGAGCCATTTCCCTTAGCCTCGTGTGCTGTTGGGGGGCTGAGTGGGGTCCAGGGCTGAGCGTGTCCACAGCTGCCCCTGTCCTAGTCAGTCTGGTGGCGGCTCCTTCCTGAGATCACAGAGTTAAACCTTACATGAGCAGGCGCTGGGCTCTGTGCCTTAGCCATGCAAGCTCTGCATCCTCATTGTGGTGCTACTGTTATCATTCACACTTAACAGTGGGGAAACAGAGGCATGCAGCACTAGCACAGCTAGCGAGTGGCAGCTAGCAGGGGAGGTCCGTCGGTGCCAGGCTGCTTGGGTGGGATGTGAGGGCCTTAGAGGCCAGGTTTCCGAGGGAGTTCGGAGGAAACAGCCAGCCAACGTCAAGGGCTTCCCCTCCCTTTGGTCTTTGAAGTACCTGGGCTCTCGGACATCAGAGAAGGTGAAGAACAAGATCTTGGAGCTGCTCTACAGCTGGACGGTCGGCCTGCCCGAAGAAGTGAAGATTGCCGAGGCCTACCAGATGCTCAAGAAGCAGGGTGAGGCCCTGGAGCCAGGGCTTGGCCGTGCCTCCCACTCCTCCCCTCCTGGGCACCCACCACTTTGGAGCTCTGGCAGCAAGGGCATGGGTCTGCCCTGTAACTCCTCAAGGACATAGCCAGGGAAGCCTTTTTTGTTGCCCTGCCTGAGGCTAGCTTGGGTGGAGAGAAGGTGGGTTTGGATCAGGCTTCCCGTCAGAGAGTGGCTCCCATGAAGTGGCCTCAAAATATGGTGCCCAAACTCTTCCCCATGCATTTCAATGTGATAAGTCAGGCGCAGGCCTTGGCCCACCAGAGTCTAGAGCCAGCATGCTGGAGAGAGACTGCCCTCCACTGTCCTGTGCTTACCTGGCCACGTCCCCATCACACCCCATCACACCCCCTGCCCCTGGGCCTGGGCCCTTTTGACAGCCTTCCCACCACCCGTCTACTCTAGGGATAGTGAAGTCCGACCCCAAGCTTCCAGATGATGCCATCTTTCCCCATCCTCCTCCTCGGTCCAAGAATGTCATCTTCGAAGATGAGGAGAAATCCAAGGTGAGGCTCCAAGGAGGGGTAGACGCGGGTTCCAGGGCCCCTGGCTGCCCTGCCCTTGGAGCAGAGGCCGAAGGTGAGCATGGCCACTGTGGTGGGTGACAGGCACCGTTTCTCAAGCACCTCCCGCGTGCCGAGTACTCCCATCCGGTGCCCTGCACGGAGTAAACGCAGGAGGGCGGCTGGTGTCCGTGGGGTTGGTTTGAGGGCATTTCATAGGTTGCCCAGGAGTTGGCACGTCTTTGTCGTTCACCTTTGAACGGTAATTTCACTCGCTTTTTGTAAAAGAAGCATGTGTTCAGGGGCAACACATTAAACTGCACAGGAGGTAAGACACACAGTCAAAGCTGCTGCCTGCCTCGCCCAGCCCCAGAGGGTCACCACAGCTAAGCTTGTACCCCGCCCCAGGAAGGCCCTCTAGCAGCAGTAATAGGATGCTTTGCGCCATCTGTCGAGAACTTGTTTCTGCCGGGAACTGTGGGGAGCACGTACGTGCAGTGTCTCGGTTGTCCTGTGGCCACCCCATCGGGTGTCAGTAGATTCTCGCCATTTCATGGAGAGCTTAGGTAACATCCCACGGCCAGGAAGTGGGGAGCCAGCACATGACCCAAGGCCCATTCCCTGCCATCATGGTCATGCCCTCCTGTCTTCACAGATGCTCGCCCGCCTGCTAAAGAGCTCCCACCCAGAGGACCTCCGAGCGGCCAACAAACTCATCAAGGAGATGGTGCAAGAGGTGATGGCCAAGCCCAGAGCAGGGACGAGGGGGCGTGAAGATGTGCAGCTGGGCTGCGAGCTGGGGTGGATGTGCATAGGAGGGATTCTGTAGGGACCCAGCGAAAGGGCTGACCGACTCCGGGGACCCCAGTGGGCTGAACCAGGACCACTGTGTAGAGGGAAGAATTTCCCAGCAGCCAAGTTCATCTTCCCTGGATCTTTTCCATAAAAATTAGAAATAAATTAAGTTTTGCTATATTTAGAGAGAGAGAGTGTGTGTGTGTAGAGAAAGAAAGAGAATAATGTATGTTTAATTTATAAATAAATATAGATGCTCCTTGACTTGCAATGGGGTTACATCCCATAAATCCATTGTAAGTTGAAAAAGTGTTTAATACACCTAAGCTACCAAACATTATAGCGTAGCCTAGCCTACCTTACATGTGCTCAGAACACACATTAGCCTGTAGTTGGGCAAAATCATCTAACACAAAGCCTATTTTTAACTATCATGTAATTTACGCATGTCATTTTCACACCATCGTAAAGTAAAAAGGTCGTAAGTTGAACCATGAGAAGTTGGGGACCATCTGTATACATATGTCATGGGTGCATGCTGAAACTTTTTTTTATAAAGACGAGTCCTCCAAGAAGTTTGCCGTCTAGAGACCCAGAGGGCGGAGGTTCTGGGTTGTCCCTTGAAGTCAGGCTGCGTGGCCCCTCGCAAGGAGAGTGGTGTATCCCGAGACAGCACAGCACAAGTCCACCTTTCGTGCCGCAAGGCAGGAGCATGCGCAGTAAGAAGAGTTGGCCTGGGCAGCAGGGGCACTTCCTGCTGTGGCCTTTCGAGGAGGAGACCATTTGCCAGGACTAACGACATGGCAGGGGTCACTGCATAGTTTCCAGATTGCACTTGGGGACCATTAAGGTCTTTCACTCTCCAGAACGGGAACCTCCTTTCAAGAGACAAACAGGAGGAAGGCAAGGCTCGTGTAGAACCTCAGGTGTAGTAGGTCTAGGCCCTGGTCCTCCAGAATCACCTGGCAAGTGTGTTAGAAACCCAGATTCCTGGGCCATCCCTGGAGACTGGCAGAGGTGTGGGCAGTGCTGGGCTCGGGGCCGGGCCTGACCCGGCTCTCAGGAGTGTTTGCCGATGCCTCCCTAGGACCAGAAGCGGATGGAGAAGATCTCGAAGCGGGTGAGTGCCATTGAAGAGGTGAACAACAATGTGAAGCTGCTGACGGAGATGGTGATGAGCCACAGCCAGGGCGGTGCTGCAGCCCAGAGCAGTGAGGACCTTATGAAGGTGCGCCTGTCTCCACCCTGTCCCAGTCCCAGCGACCCTGCAGCCCTGACCTGCCCACCCCACCCTACTGCCCCCAGGAACTGTACCAGCGCTGTGAGCGGATGCGACCCACACTCTTCCGACTGGCCAGTGACACAGAGGACAATGACGAGGCCTTAGGTGAGCCCCAGGCAGAGCTGGCTCATCCCTCTAGCTCCCCCCACCTCTCCCAGGGCCTGCTGAGTACCTGCAGTTAGCAGGAGCTACCACCAGGGGGCCCCTTTCTCCAGCATTGACCTTGGGTTTCTCCTAGCTGAGGAAGAAGGAAGCAGAGAGCTCATGTTATCCTGGAGAGACCCTCTGGGCCAAGCCCCTTCACAGACACCTCGTTTAGTGCCCACAGGCTGCCCAGGAGGGAAATTGCCACCATCTCACAGCTAGTGCGGGGGGCGGGGAGTGACATGCCCAAATCACAGAACAGGGTTCTTTCTCCCTGCAGACACTGGCTCCCCGGTAAGGGCTACAGGCTGAGGGGATCCCACAGGCTGGGCACTTCCAGAGCGGAGCCTGTGGCTTCTGCTAGGGCCACATATCGGGTTCTCGCCCTGTTCTCTGCTGCCACATGAGCAGGCCCCTTGGGCAGCGGTCTGGGTATCATCTCAGCGCCTCCCATGGGCCAGGGACCTGGTCTCCACCAAGGGCTCACTGTCCAGATCCCTCGAAGCCCTGGCTTTCCAGGAGGTGATACTGACAAGGGCCTACTGTGTGCCAGACACTGTTCTAGGCCCTCGGGGATGTGGCAGTGATCAAAATGGACACAAGCCACAACCTCAGGGAGCTTATAGCCTAATGAGAGGAGACAGACAGTGAGCCCAGGAGGTGAGCAGTGGCAGTTTGTCAGGTGGGGCTGAGAGACATGGAGAAAAACAAGGGGGATTCGAGGAGGCTCCCCAGAGTGACGGGTGAAGGCCTGAAGGCAGGAAGGGAGGAGGCACGCAGAGCCGTGTGGAGGCCTGGAGCGGGGGCATGCAGTGAGTGCAGGGGCTGGCACGGGCAGTGCGGAGGGAGCAGTGGACAAGGGTGACCGAGGGCCTAAGTCTCAGTAGATGAGATGGGATGCCCGCCACCCCGCTCCCCCATGAGGGCTGGGACAGATGTGGGGTGCTCATTTCCCCAGAGAAGCCCCCACATTCATTCCCACTGGCCTCTCCCTTTCTGCCCGTTCCAGCGGAGATCTTGCAGGCCAACGACAACCTCACGCAGGTGATCAACCTGTACAAGCAGCTGGTGCGGGGCGAGGAGGTCAACGGAGATGCTGCTGCCGGCTCCATCCCTGGTGAGGAGGCGCAGGAGACTGGGAAGGGCCCCACCAGGCTGGAGGGGGCAGAGTTTAGGGTGGTGCACTGGTCCCAGAGCTGCTAGCAGTGACCACCAGGGTGACCCTGGCCCCTTAGGGTGAGCCATGCCTGTAGCTGTGGGGAGTGGAAGTGTGGATGTAGGACGAAGGAGGAGGGAGCAAGGGTTGGCAAGGACAGGCAGAAGGAGGAAGACCTTTTGACAACTCGGGCACCTCTGGTCCAGGGCTGGGTGACACCCCAAGGCTTAGTCTCATTATCAGAAGTGGTAGGAGGGTCTGACACATAAACAGGCTCTGGTTCCATAAGGGTAAAATGCCAGCTCTGGGACCCCCGAAGAGGTTGGAATTGGCCCTTTGGGGAGTGGGAGGAGGCACTATGCAGAAGCAGTAGAGTTTAAGCAGGGCCTTAAGGGTGGAAGGCAGTCCACCGAGGAGAGGGAAGAAGCAAAACCATTCCAGACAGAAGGAATCACATGTGCTAAGGAAAGGGCTCGGTGGGCAGATTTAGGGGCAAGGGCCATGTGGCCAAGGAGGGGGAAGCAGGACATTCAGGACAGGTGGGGGGCAGTTGCCCCTCAACCCCCATGGACTCTGAGAACCTGAGCATCCTCCCCCAGGACTTGCCTGACTCTCCTTTCCCACCCAGGGAGCACCTCGGCCCTGTTGGACCTCTCAGGCCTGGATCTCCCTCCTTCAGGCACCAGCTACCCAGCCGTGCCCACCTGCCCTGTCACCCAGGGCAGCCCCGAGCAGCCCAGCGCCTCTGTTTCCCTGCTTGATGATGAGCTCATGTCTCTGGGTGAGGATGGGCCGGGCCTGGAGCGGGCGGGCTCAGCTGCAGGCGGGGCTGGTGCCCGGGCACGAGCTGCCTTCAGAGCCTGGTCAGGTCAGCGTGTGAGTGCTCCCCTGAGCGCTGTGGAACTCCCCAGCCAGGAAAGGGAATGGGGACTTGGGGTGAGCAGTGAGACGAGGGGGACAGTGGGCCAGGTTCAGTTCCCCTTCCTGGGCATATCAGCGTACCCTTCCTAGGAGGGTCTGCCCACAGGGTTGCTTACACACCCACCTGCCCCTCCTCATTTAGAGCCAGAGGCCCTGCCCTCTCTCATAGCGGGGAGGGCGGCAGTGATGGGACGCTTGTGTGTGGCCGAGCTCCCAGTGAGTGGCTGTGGCGAAGCCACCTCGGGAGAAGCGAGGTGTGCTGTGCGCTTCCTGTCCCCGTGTCGCTTCAGCAGAGGCCTGAGCCTCCAGCTTCCTCTGGTTTCTTCTCGAAGGCAAAGGAAATGTGGGAACAGGAACCAGCCAGGGCAGCACCCGCCCAGCTCTGGGGCGCAGAGGAAGCCTTGGGACCACAAAGGGGGCTTTTCCTAAACGGTTCTGCAGCAGGAAGGGGGAGGGGCGGGGGAGGCGAGGCGGTGGACTTCCTGTGTGTCAGAGACGGCGTGCGCCACTGTGCAGGCAGTTCGCCTGATCTGTCTCATTCATTACAACAGTCCTCTGATGCGGGTGCTGCTGTGTGTGGGCACAGGGCAGCTGTCGCCAGCAAGGGGTCACACAGCTAAGTGGCAGAGCTGTACTCAAACTCCAGCAAGTAGACCATGCTCTGTCCAAGTCTAGCTCTGTGGCCTTGGACAGATTACTTAGCCCCTCTGAGCACCTGTTGTTGTTTTTTTGGGGGTTTTTTTGTTTTTTTTTATTAATTACATACTGTTTTACAAAGATTAGTACATATATCTCTTTTTTCCCCCTGCCCTTCCGCCCGCCTCCCCTACCCCCCAGTGTTTTGTGTCCATTGGTTATGCTTAAATGCATGCACCAAAGTCCCTTGGCTGATCTGTTACCCCCCCCACACCAACGTCCCTGTCCTTGTTGCTGTAATTTGACAGTCTGTTTGATGCTGCTCTGCCTCTGTATCTATTTTTGTTCACCAGTTTATAATGGTCATTATTATCCATAGATGAGTGAGGACATGTGGTATTTCTCCTTCATTGACTGGCTCATTTCGCTTAGCATTATGTTCTCCAGCTCCATCCATACTCCTGCAAATGCTAAGAACTCCTTCCTTTTTATAGCAGCGTAGTATTCCATTGTGTAGATGTACCACAGTTTTCTAATCCATTCATCTGCTGATGGGCACTTAGGCTGTTTCCAAATTTTAGCTATGGTAAATTGTGCTGCTATGAACATAGGGATGCATATGTCCTTTCTGATTGGCGTTTCTGGTTTCTTAGTATATATTCCCAGGAGTGGGATCACAGGGTCAAAAGGGAGATCCATGTTTAATTTTTTGAGGAAACTCCATACTGCTCTCCACAGTGGCTGCACCAGTCTGCATTCCCACCAGCAGTGCACGAGTGTTCCTTTTTCTCCGCATCCTCTCCAACACTTGCCATCTGTTGATTTGTTGATGATAGCCATTCTTACAGGTGTGAGATGGTATCTCATTGTTTGAGCACCTGTTTCCTCATCCCTAAAAGAGGAATGGGAACCACATTCCTGCCTTGTAAGCTGGTTTAAGGGTTAGGTGAGACCCAGGTCTGAAGTGCCTGACACATGGGGGTGTAGGAAATGTTACCGCTTACCACCATGGTGTCAGAGGTGTGTCCAGCGGAAGGGAACCAGCAGCCACAGCTTCCTGCGCCTTGCCTTTGCCTGTCACAGGCTGGCCCTCGCTTATTCAGGATTTGCTAGAAACAGGATAACTTGTCTTCTGTCGGTGAAGTCTGGGCAAACCTGGCCAGAGTGTGCTTCAGGGCAGGCAGAGGTCAGACTGGTTGGGGACCTGCTGCCTTCTGATCAGCAGCCTTCACAGGGCCCACAGCTCTCTCTGGCACCAGTGAGCCAGCCTTGTTGGCACGTGCCAGGGCAGATGGGGTCTTCAGTCTGCCCCAGCCCACCCTGCATTGTGCACATGGGGCCACTACTGCCCAGCCAGCACTTTGCCCCTGGCTGCTCCGACTCTGGGCTGGGCCCAGGGCCCCGTTCACTGTACCACAGCGCCCTTTGGGCACTCAGAGGGCATCCCTCCAGTCAGTCGCCAGGCTGCTGCCCCCTAGCCATCTGGACCTTGAGAGCAGGAACCCCACTTGGTGTCTCCCACTCCCTGCACTGCTCCCCACCACCACTAGCAGCTGCCAGCTGGTGGTGCAGATGGAAGTCCTGACATCTGTAGTTGACTTGGCTTCTGAGCAGCAACAGAGGAAGCATGTGTGGCCGGGAATGGGCTGTCGGGATGTTAGCTTCTATTTCTGCTCTGTGGCTGTCTCCCTGTGAAAGTGCTGAAGTGAGCTTTTCCCCTTTGAGCTGAGCCTCTCGGAAGAAGGAGTGCAGGGGGGAGGGTAGGAATCAGGGACCCCAACCTATCACACAGGAGCCCCATTTCTCTTGCCTGTTTTTGGGGATCCAACACCTTTATCTCTCTCTTGCTTCCCCGCAGGCCTCAGTGACCCCACACCACCTTCAGGCCCAAGCTTGGATGGTGCTGGATGGAACAGCTTCCAGGTAGGAGGACCCGGAACTAGCCTGACCTGTCCTGGCAGCAGAGCACCTTGGTCTGGCAGCAAAGAGAGCAGTGAGAGGCGATGAGCGGGAGGGCATGGCCCAGGGCCTGAGGCATCCATCCCCGGGTGGAGACAGGCAGGCCGTCCTCTTCCCTCCAGGTGCACCTCCCTGCCAGTCCCAGCCTGGGGCCTCCCTTGGGTTCCTGTTCTCTGGAGGGTGATGTTGAGGTCCCCGGAATGTGACGGTTTCTAGAGTAGAAGCCCAAACCAGGCCGACCAGGCCTGACCCATGAGTGACCCTGCAGTGAGAGGGGTCAGGCCTGGCAGGAAGGTGGCCCCCTTCCCTGCCGCTTCTTCCCCAGACGTCACCTGCAGGGGGGGAAGGGGCCTCCTTCTCAGCACCACCTCACCCCCGGCGTCCTTTGTGTGCCCAACAGTCATCTAACGGCGCTGAACCCCCCACCCCTGCTCCAGCACCCAGCACGGACAGTTGGCACCCTGTTCAGACATCCCTGCCAGCGAGTAGTGGCCTGGATGACCTGGACCTCCTGGGGAAGACCCTGCTACAGCAGTCACTGCCCCCGGAGTCCCAACAAGTGCGGTGGTGAGGGCACGCCCTGGCTGGCATGGGGGGAGCCTCTCTGTCCCACAAGCAGACCCAGCAGGGAGAGGCCCAGTGCCAGTGTGTTCCTGCGAGCAGGGGTGCAGAGCACTGCACTGGGTGCCAGGGGGGTGCTGGGCCCATCCCAGGGCATGGAGTTTATGAGAGAAAGGGGACCTGTGCCCCACTCAGGCGTCCCAGCACCTGAGAAAGATGGAGGGCCAACAGTGAGGAGGACACAGCCCCAGGGGTCGGTGGGGGGGCGGGGGGAGAGAGCTGCCCATTTCAAGGTGAGGAAACTGGGGCCAGAGAGACAGGGAGGTGTCAGGGACGGTCAGGAAGCCCGCCTTCCCTGTGCCTCTGGTCTCTTGGTCACTGAAGAGTCACCCCTCAATGCACCACCCTCCAATAAGGGAGAAGCAGCAGCCCGCCCCCCGGCTCACACTCCGGGACCTGCAGAATAAAAGCAGCGGCAGCTCCCCCAGCGCCAGTGCCTCCAGCCTCCACAGCACGTCCCCTGAGCCCCGGGGGCCTCTGCAGCAGCCCACACAGACGGAGCTCTCGCTGGCCAACATCACTGTGCCCCTGGAGTCCATCAAACCCAGTGAGTGGGGGGGGGGCACGTGGGGTGCAGGCTGGGCCACGTCAGCTCACGGCCAGCAGCACCGCCCACCGCGTCGCCCCTCCAGGCGCTTTCTGGGGGACAGGTGGGAAAGTGCTTTCTGCCCTGCCTGGCTCAGCGAGGAGCTCTGGGCAGGACCCTGTGCAGCCGTCTCCTCATCCATCCCAGGGTGGCACAGAACAGCCATATAAACTCAGGATCGCCTAGGCAGCAGACTTCGATGGCTGGCCCCCGGGACACAGGTTTGGGGTCTCCCCAAGATCACAAAACTAAACTAAGATAAAGATCCAGGTCTAGGTCTGGGATTCTCCAACCCGGGAGCAATCGGGGGGCCCCAGTAGCACAGGCCCTGCACAGACAGACAGACACCCAGCCTCTTGGCCTCGTCCATCCGTGACCAAGGGCATCACACCTATGTCCCGGGAGGTAGGTAGTGGTGCCCCATCCTACCAGTAGGGAGGCGCTGAGCAGCGGGGTGACTAGACCAGGGTCACACAGTGAGACAGGACCCCACCTCACTCCAGCACGCCAGCCAGCAGCCGTGCAGGGACGGGCAGACCCTGTGTGGGCTTCCGTTCCCGGCTGGCCGTCTTGCCTCCACCATCTCATTGCACGTTCACCTACCTTCCTGGGCATCAGTCTGTACCCCTGGCTGCACTGCTGCCCAGGGTCGAGGCGAGGACCTAAGTTTGTGGGTTCATTCATTCATTCCCAGCTGAGCAGCGAAGGCGTGATGTGAGCCGAGTATGGGGAACTGGTCGGATGTGCTTGGGCTCAGGCCCAGCATCACCCATTGCCCTCGGCCCCTCTCCCCTGCAGGCAGCATCTTGCCAGTGACCGTGTACGACCAGCATGGCTTCCGGGTCCTGTTCCACTTCGCCCGAGACCCGCTGCCTGGGCGCTCCGACGTGCTGGTGGTCGTGGTCTCCATGCTGAGCACCGCCCCCCAGCCCATCCGCAACATTGTTTTCCAGTCAGCTGTCCCCAAGGTGACACTGTCATTCCTCCCTCCTCTCAAGGCAGGGTGACTCCAGGCTAGATGGCGGCCAGCTGGGAGTGGGGACTCGAGGTAGAAAGGAACCAAAGGACAGGGCCCCAGGACCCCCAGAAGAGGAGCTGGCGGGCAGGCTGGGCTTGGGTCCTTGGTGGGGAGAAGCCAGGGCTAGCTGTGCCCGTCCTGCCTTCCTGTCCACAGGTCATGAAAGTGAAGCTGCAGCCACCCTCAGGCACGGAGCTGCCGGCGTTCAACCCCGTCGTCCACCCCTCAGCTATCACCCAGGTCCTGCTCCTCGCCAACCCCCAGAAGGTGAGGGCCCAGCTGGGACGGGGCACTGCTGTGGGATGGGGCAGCCTCCTCTCCACCTCTGACCCTCTGCCTTCACTGTTTCTGCCCCAGGAGAAGGTTCGCCTCCGCTACAAGCTCCTCTTCACCATGGGCGACCAGACCTACAACGAGATGGGGGATGTGGACCAGTTCCCGCCACCGGAGACCTGGGGGAGCCTCTAGAACAGAGGGGAGGGGGGAGAAGGAGGGGTCAACGGGCTTGGCCACTGGCCAGCCTGGGCAGGAAGCTGTGGTGGCCTAGGACACCCTTTGTCCCCATGGCCTTATCCCCTGTGCCTGGTGCTTCTTCCCTCACCCCTGTGCCCCCTCTTTCCTTAACCCTTCCCCTGCTGAGCCAAACCCAGCAGGAGGCTGGGCCTGGGTTTGCACCGCTGGGGACTTCACCACAGGTGGGAGCCCGCCGCAGGGAAGGGCTGTGGCCCTGAAAGGACTTGGGTCCTTGGAAGAAGCATGGCTGCCGGGCAAGGGCCAGGACCTCAGGCCCAGCCCCGACCCCAGCCTGGGGTGGGGTCCTCCCCGCCCGTCTCTTATGCCTTATGGGAAGGCCCAGCCATAACTTGGAGCCATGCTGGAGCCAGGGACCAGCTCAGGCCTCCTCCATAGGACTGGGTAACTGGGAGGTGATGCCTGCACCCCCAGCTGTTTGCACTCTCGTGTGTGGTTTGACTCAGCTTTTATTTCTGAGTGGCCCTGTGGTCACCATCTCAGGGGGCCCAGTTGGGGGAGCCCCACCTGTCTCCTCCTCCTCCTGGGAGTCTCCCTCTATGGGCCTGGCCCTTTGCTCTCAGGCCTCCTCCTGAGGAGCTGTGGGGGCCGTGCAACTGCTGGCCCAAGGGTAATGCCAGAGCAGGTGGCCCCACTGGGGGCCCCAGGACTTCTGGCCAGGAGGGGCCTGCACTGGTTCCCAGAGTCCCCTTCATTCCTGGGCCTCTGCTGGGCCTCCTGTGGGTGTCTCGCCTCTGTCCATCTGTTTATGGGCAGGAGTGGTCAGTGTGTGAATGAGAGCAGGAGTATTTATGGAAATAAAACGTCCTTTTCCTGGACCAGCTCTCTTGTGACCCTTCTGAGGTGAAGGGAGATGGAGACAGGAGGGTCCCAAGGTTGCCCTGCAGGCCTCTCTGCCTCTGCGTTTGGCGATCAGGCCATGGTTCCTCTCCCCACCATCCGTGAGCCCTGCACAGGAAGAGGCCCTGCTTACGGGCCTGTGGCCAGTGCTGAGTCACCAGAGAGGGCTCGGCTATGGCCAGCGAGCGCAGAGCCGTCCCAGCTGGAAAGGAGCAGCTTTCGCTCTGCTGCGGGCCTGCCGGGAGCCCTGGCTGCTCACAGCTTCCTCCTGCGGCACTCAGCTCTCATAACACAACTGTGCTGCAGCCCCGCCCCAGGGCCGGCCTCGGCCTTGCTTCTCCCTTTTCCCCAGACGCTGCTCCCAGGAAGCAAAGCGCCAGTTGCAGCTTGTTTCTGGAGAGGCCCAGGGGCCCTGGATTGGGCCCCCTGCCACTCCAGGCTGCAGCGCACTTCCCCCTGCTGCTATCAGTTTCTCTTAACTGGGAGGCTGGGGTCCAGGCCCTGGGAGTGGCTTAGAGGCTCTGCGGCTGAGACAGCCAGCAGTGCTGAGCTGAGCGGGAGGGGTTAGTACCCTCCACGCTGCTCTGCAGGAGCGTTCCTGTTCCAGTGAGTCTGGGGAAGGCTGCCTGCCATTTCTGTTCCTAGCAGATGATGGGAAGTCCTCTGTTCAAGGAACCAGTTTCACTTGATCTAACCTAGTGTTCCCCAGTCTGAACTTGGCCCCCGAGCCCCTTCCTCAGACATTGCGATGTGCTGGAGGACAGCCCAGCTCGCTGGTTTTCAGAGCCCTGCACATCACTCCCCAGCTTCGGGCAGCACCTGAGGGACACTGACGGGCACCTGCCATGCTGCTGAGGCGACAAAAGTGGCACTTGCACTCCTCACCTGCTGGAGCCCTCCAGCATCCCCCTGGACACGCCTTCCCAGCTATTTCCCTTCCCCAGGCAGAGCTCCTGACTTGAGATGTCTCCAGGACAGTCTAGCTGGAAGGTCCTTCCTTCTAAATGAAACAACCCTATTTCCTGCAAGGCTCCCGGGGATCCCAGAAGCACCGTCTGGAGCTCAGTCTCCTGCTGGTCCAGGAAGGGCTGCAGGCTGTGGGGATGTGTGTGACTGCAGCTGGAGTCGGGCTGCTGCCCGTGGGTTCCCTGGCTTGCTGTGTGACTTTGAGCAAGGCCCTTCCTTCTCTGGTCTGTAGGTTCCTTGCTTTAAATAGTGGTGAGGCACACGCAGCCTGTGAGCCATGTCAGGCCCGAGAAATCATGTGGTCTGGCCTTGCCAAGGCATTAGGGGTGAGTGAATTAAATGTCTGACCAAATATAGCAGCTGATTTTTAAGCTGATAGTTGTGTATGGCCGAGAAAGATGTTATAAATATCCAAGTGGTCCTTGGCAGAAAACAGGTTCCCCACCCCTGCTTTAAAAGGAAGTGGGAGGGACCCTGTGAGATCTAAGGACCCTGAAGAGTCTGGGCAAAAGCATACCCCGGCCCTAGTCGGTTGGGCTCAGTGGACTGAAGGTTGTGGGTCCGATTCTTGTCAAGGGCATGTACCTCGGTTGCAGGCTCCATCACTGGCCCCAGTTGGGGCACCTGCAAGAGGCATCCAATGGATGTGTCTCTCATCAATGTTTCTGTCTCTCCCCTTCCACTCTCTAAAAATCAATGGAAAAAATATCCTCGATTAACCAAAAAACAAAACAAAAAACCATATCCCAGACTGTCCACTTGGAATGACCCAAATGTTATAGGGACAGGGAGATCCCACCTTCCCTCGTTGGTAGTCTATTCATCCAAATGTCTGTCTGTCCTGCAAGTGCCTCTTGAGTAGTCCCTGTGCTGGGCTCTGCCCTGTCCTCAGCTCACAGCCTGGCATGGAACCTGTGAGCCAGGAGCTCAGCATGACACGCTGAGAGCCGGGAGAGGGGGTGTGAGCTGCCCAGCACAGCCCGAATCTGAGGGGTTGGGGGTGTCTGGTCAGAGGAAGGGACCCTTGGCTTCTATTCCCTGGAGGAATCATTCCCCAAGTTCCATGTCAATTCAAACGGGGAGCTCAGCGCAGGAGACCCAGAGCCTTTGGAGTCCGTGGCTGGAATGGGGGGCACAGGAAGGGAGCGGGCGTTGCCTCCTGAAGGGTGGCACCACCACCGAGCCAGGAGCAGTGGGGCCTCTCAGACCTGAAGCCACACTTCCACTTCTATTTGTGGGGCTGGAGGCAGCCGCTCGTGGAGGTTTTTTTTTAGCAACCGCAGCACACTGCTCATCCGCTCACGGCAGCCAAGAGAAACAGGCTGCTGCTCGCCTGGGGAACCTGCCCTGCTGTTCTGATGCCCCTGCCCCCAGCCGCTGCGGGCCTCTTGGCCAGGGCACAGGCACACCAGGCAGGTGATGGGCCAGCCCTAGGCCTGGCGCCAAACTAGACATGCTGCATGCAACCTCTCCCTCGGGTGGGGGCAGGGACCAGCATTTCTGGGTGTTCAGGTGGTCCTCATAGCTGCCCTGTGACACGGGAAACTGAGGCTCAGGGAATGAATAAGGCCACCTGTCGTTATGTACTTATTTAGCACGTCCTCCAGGGACACTGGTGTCCCTATTGAGGGCCCAAACCATGGCCACCTGCCTTCTGAGCCTACACACCTCTGTCGGCTGCTGTCCTCTGCGGCTGGGTTAAGGTGCAGGCTCCAGGGCCATAAAGGTTGTGCTGGAGGCCTTGTGCCCCAGCCCCGCCCCAGCGTTTCCTGGGAAATCCTTTCAACTGGAGCGGGAGGCAAGGAAGCTTTGGGAGCCCCAGCAGTCACACCACATGCCTCACTGCTCGGGGTGGAAACCTCCCCTCAGAGGGCAGCACTGACATGGCCAAACAAGCAATACGTCTAAGTGTCTAAAACGAGATATTCTTTTTTTTATTATTATTGGTTTTTTATAGAGAGGAAGGAAGAGGGATAGAGAGCCAGAAACATCGATGAGAGAGAAACATCAGCTGCCTCCTACACACCTCCCACTGGGGATGTGCCTGCAACCAAGGCACATGCCCTTGACCGGAATCCAACCCGGGACCTTCCAGGCCGCAGGCCAACGCTCTATCCACTGAGCCAAACCAGTTAGGGCTAAAAGGAGATATTCTTAGTCCTGCGGCCCCACAGCTGACCCCTACCACCCCTGCACTGCCCCAGTCACTCGCCTCCCTGCCCACATCCTGCTCTAGCTTCGCAGCAGACACTTCGCAGCTGACACATTTTCTCAGCCTGTCCTGAGGCCTCTGGGCTCAAAGCAGCCACGTGGGGCAGGGACCAGCATTTCTGGGTCTTCAGGCGGTCCCTCTGGCACAGCAGGAGAGCACACAGGGGCTTTGGAGATCTGGTGTCAGGTCTGCTTTCTCACTTGGCCTCTACCACTTACCCAACTAGGAACCTTGAGACAAGAACCTCAGTCTGCTCACCTGTAAAATGGGGGCAATACCAACCTCACTGGAGGATGGGCTAAAGTCCATGACAATAAGTGCCATTGTCCCAAGGCAGCAGGACACATTTAGGGGGCAACTGAGGCAGGAATGGGGGTAAAGGGTCTTTGCATTCCTGACTTTGCAGGCTGAATGAGAAACAGGGGCAGGCACTGTCCTAAGCACTTTACATATGAACTCTTTCAATCCTCAGCAGGTAGCTGCTGTCATTGTAAGTCCCACTTCACCGAGGACACGGAGGCTCAGAGAGGTAAACTACCTCACCCAAGGTCACCCAGCTAGTAAGAGGCCGAGCCCAGCCAGCTGGCTCCATGCACACCCTTAAGTTCAGTTCTTGCTGTCTTTCGGGTTGGAAATAAGTGTCCATTGATGCAAGATCTTCATTAGTGATTCGAGTCAGCTGTGTTTTTTGAGCGGAGGCTTCATGAGCCAGACAGAACTCCGGCCCTCCTGGGGAGACCCAGCAAGGTTCACACACCCTTGCAGCCCTAGCTGGTTTGGCTCAGTGGATGGCGCATTGGCCCGAGGACTGCAGGGTCCAGGGTCTGATTCCGGTCAAGGGCACATACCATAGTTGCAAGCTGATCCCCGGCCTTGGGCTTGTTCGGGAGGCACCAATCTATGTGTCTCTCTCGCATCCATGTTTCCCTCTCTGCCTCCCCCCCTTCCTTCCACTCTCTCTCAAAATCAACGGGGAAACATCCTTAGGCGAGGATTTACAACAGCAACAAACCCTGCAGTGCAATGTGAAAGGTGGTGATTGGATAGGGGTTGGCGGGCGACCTCTGAGGTCCCCCTCTGCCTCCGCAGTTGTAAAACTACAGCTTCAACACCCACTGCTGGAAACGTCTGAGTCCACAGATGTCTGATTACAACATCCTTTGAAGGAACAGCCTATGATCCTTCAACTTTTGGGGCTTCCAACCTTTTATGATTCAGCATCCAGGTGTGGCTGAACTTGAATACATCCTCAAATGTACCCCTCGCCTAGCCAACGGCACCGAGAAGCGCCGAGTGCCTTTCCTGTGGAGACTGGACGGGAGGGAAGCCTGGCGCTCACGTGGCCTGATTATGCTCGGCTCAGGGTGCTTCCCCAGCAGCTGCTGCTGCAGCCCAGTGGCCTGGCTGCTCCCCAGGCTGGAGCTGGGGCTCAGGCCTGGGCAAGCCTAGAAGCCAGGCCTTCTCCTCAGGGACCCCAGTGTGGTCCAGGCTGCAGGTGGGGCTGAAACAGTGGGGACACCAGGTAGCCTGTAGATGTCCCCAATGGCAGGACAGTGGTAACCTGGTGTCAGGCTGCTGGCTCGGGAGTCTTCAGTTTCCTCATTCTGCACACAGCAGGTCGCGCCCGCTGCAGAGAGAGGGGGAACTGAGCCACCACAAAGTGCTGGGTTCTGGCCAGTGAGGAAGGTGGAGAGGACAGGACTAGAACCCAGACATTGCAACCCAGCCCCACGTTTTAAGAGGCCAGGTCTACACTGAACTCGTGTCTCCCTTCAAGCCCTGCTCCCTTTCCAGAATCCCCCCAGGGGCTTCCTGTTGGGGCAAGGCAGGTGGGATCTCCTCATCCTGGCCTGAGGCTTTGATCCAGGGGCCTCAGGCTTCTCCCACTCAGGTGGGAGCCTCTGGTTCAAGCAGCAACAGCTGAGGGTTCCCGTCCCCATCCCCTGGGGCCCGCCTGGCTCTCCCTCTGAGGAGTGGAGAGGCAGCCAGAGTCCAGCAAGTGCCCACTATGAGCCAGGCCCCGTGCTGGGCACTGGAGCACTGAGATGCCTGAGGCCAAGGTTCTGCCCTAGAGAGGTGCCCAGTGTGCCCACTCACACAAGTAGGTGCTCAAGCAACCCTCAAACTAAACTGAAACCCCAGCAAATCAAAGTGCAGGGCTCTCCCCTACGCCTACCCCTCCTCCCCCACCCCGGGGGGCTCCTGATGTCTAAGGGGTGCAGGGGGTCCGAGTAAGGAGGGCCCACTGTTTCCCAAGGCTCTCATCTTCTATTAACTAGCAGGTAGCTATGGAGCACCTACTGTGTGCCCAACTGCTTCGTGTGCAGAACCAGATATACGAGTAACTGCTACGAGTTTGAAGGGGCACAGCAGCACCCGTATCACTGCCGTACCAGCGAGAAGGGCGATCATGAGGAGTTTGCCAGAAGGGACTTTGCAGATGGAGGAAAACTGTTGGTGCCGGGCTGGGGGAGAGCAGGGTGTAGGCCACTGCTCTGGGAGTGCTGGCTGTGGCTGGAGCATGGCGCACATCCCCTTTAAGGGTGCGGGGAGCAGGAGCGTGGATGCTGGAGGAGCCGGCAGGGCCAGGACAGCTGGCTCATCAGGCCACCAGAGACATCAAGGCCAGAGTTCCAGGGACTTATCCAAGGCCACACAGCAGCACGACGACCCGAGCCAATCGCCCAGCAGGGAAGCATCGCCGGCCCTCCGATGGGGGACGGGCAGTCAGGGCCTCAGACCCGGGGGGCGGGGAGAAGACTGAGTGCTGGCCGGTGGGCGGGCCTTGGGGAGGGAGTCCAGGGCAGCATCCCACGGCAGGGCCAGCCACGCCAGAGGTCAGAGAGGCCGGTCCTAAGCATGGAACCCTTCTTCCCCTCGAGTGGGTACAAAGGTTATTAATCCCCAGGCGGGAGGCCCGTGGGTGGGGCAGGAACCCGGGGCGGGCGCGGTGGCAGGAGCGGGCTTACCTGCTTCCCGCCACGGGACGGGGCGAGGCGGCCGAGGAGGAGCCGCGCACACACCTGCGGACGGCCGGGCGGTCGGACGGCCGACCGACACTCTCCGGGACGGCCGGGGGCCGTGGGGAGCCCGGAAGACGGGGAGAGCGAGGACCCAAACTTGCAGAGAGGAGTGACCTGGGGGCCGAGGGCGGAGCCGCGGGCGGGGAGGCGGGCGGGCGCGCGCGGGGCGGGAGCGCGCGGGCCCAGGAAGCGGAGAGCGCCGCCCACCAGCCGGCGAGAGCGCTGCGGGCACGGGCAGCTGGGCCGGGGGCTGCGGGCCCTCGACCCCCACGGTGACCCCGCCGCCGCCAGCGCGCCCCCAAGATGATGAAGCGGCAGCTGCACCGCATGCGGCAGCTGGCCCACACGGGCAGCTTGGGACGGTGAGTGTCCACCCTGGCCCCTCCGGCCCCGCGCTCACCCGCGCTGGACCCGGGGAAGCTGGAGGAGCGGGGGAGGCAGCTGGACTTCCGACGAACCAGAGCCCTGCCCCCCCTCCCCTCTGCACGTCCCCCACCTCCCCCGCAAGAGGGAAAGGCGCTGGCCTTTGAGGGAAGGGGCACCCCCCCATAGAGAGGGGTGCAGGGAGGACCGAAGATGCTGAGTCTCCTCTGCTTCCATGGGCCTCAGGGTGAACGCTGCTCCCTGGTCTCACTTGTCCCCTCTGTGCAATGGGGACAGCCATCTCTGGTTGTCTGCTGGGGGAGGGGCGCTCAGGGCCCCAGACCTTGGGGGAGGGGAGGAGACTGGGCCCGGCCGGTGGGAAGAGCCTGTTCCTGCCCCGCGGGTGTCCCGCTCCCCCGGCGCGGAGCCGCTTCTCGGTCCTGCTTCTGCTTTCCCGGCCCCAGGTGGAACCAGCGCCCGGCCTCCCTGCCCCCCCGCGCCCCCAGCCCCCGAACTGGTGGAGCGGAGGCCGGAAGTTCGGGGAGCTCCCCTGGCTTGTCTTCTCTTCCCCCTGCATTGGGTGTTTCCCATCTCTGGGCCCAGGAGAAGGGACGGGGCGCCCAGAAACCTGGTTCTAGTGTCACCCAACACGGATGCCTGTGTGGACCTGGGCAGCCAGGCCACCTGTGCTGGGCCTGTGTCCCCATGTGTCCCGGGCAGGGGCCCTGGGCCTGCCCACCACTCCAGCCCAGAGTCCTGTGAGGCTGACAGCCCACGAGCCGGAGCTCACACACTTCCCGTTCTTGGGCCAGCGCAGGCCTCCTCTCAGGTCAGCAGGAGAGAGAGGCTGGGCTCTGGGTGGCTCCCCCAGACTCCCCTTCGGTTTCATCCGCCCTCTCTCAGGACTCAGCCCTGGGCGGAGGAGGAAGAGCCATGTATCCTATTGCTATCCCCATGGAATGTGCTCTGACCGGGATAAGGCAGGCGGGCCACCCAGGGCGGGCCCCGACTGGGAGGGGTGCTGGAAGCACCTGGGGTTCAGGTGCTCTGCTGGTGGGGGTCGGAGGGGGGGGTCCTAATCTGGGCCAGCTCAGCAGAAGCTCTCCTTCCCCCACCCCACCCCCATCAGCACCCCAGAGACGGAGACAGCCGAGTTCCTGGGTGAGGACCTCCAGCAGGTACATGCCTGGGCCAGCTGCGGGTGGCAAGGCAGGTCCATGCAGGCTGTCAGCAGAGGGCCGGGCAGGCATGCCAGTTGGGGGCCTGGGTTGAGTCATTCCTCAAGCTGTGGGCCATAGGGTCCCCAGGAGGAGGGAAGAGGAGAATGCTCCCTGCTCTGGGAACGAACAGGGCAGTGGGGAGGGGGGCGGTCACCTCCTGGGATCCATAACCCCGTGCCCCTCCCAGGTGGAGCAGCGGCTGGAGCCAGCCAAGCGAGCGGCCCACAATGTCCACAAGCGACTGCAGGCCTGTCTGCAGGGCCAGAGCGGGTCGGATATGGACAAGCGGGTGGTGAGTGGGAGCCCCAGGGAGGGGGGGCCTAACTAAGACACCTCTGTCCAATGGGGGGGTGATGTCGGGGCTGGGGTCTCCCTGCCAGTCTGAGCCTCTGGCCCCAAGAGGGAGAAGACTATTCTTTCCCAAGGCCCCTGGGCACCCCACTCATGAGACCCTATGTCTTCCCCATCCCTTCTGGACCCTGCCCCTCTCCGCACCAATCCCCTGAGCCAGCGCCAGACTTCTGACCGCACCTGCACTTCCTTGTCCAGTCAGCCCTTAGAGTGGAGCAGGCCCTCTCAACTGGGCAATCTGTGAGGGCTTCTTGAAGGAAGTGGCGTCTGAGCTGGATTTTGAGTGATACTCGCTGGCATTGGTCAACAGCAGCATTTACGAGTCCATTACTGTTAGTGTGTTGCTAAGATGTGTCAGTGCAATGCCTTGCTCAACGCTGACAATGGTAGGAGGAGGCTGCTAATAAAAACTCTTGTGCAGATGAGGAAATGGAGACTTACACGCAAGGTCACCCAAGCTAGTAAGTGGCCAAGCTAAGATTTGAACCCTGACCCTCGTGACCAAAGCTGTCTACAGCTCCAGGTGGGAATGGGTCAGGCATGTCTTGGAGTCAGTGTAGCCAGCGCTCTGGGGAAAGGGGAGCCATAGGGTTTGCGCATCGGGGTGGCTGTGGCAGCCCCTGTGCCCAGGGCAGGGAGAGGCCATGGGAGGCCTGTTTCCAGCTCCTCCGCTCTCCCTCCAGTGGTGTGACCTCGGCAGACCCGTGGCCTCTGTTCTTAGTTGTCTGGTCTGTAACGGGAAAGGGGACCCCAGCGGGACAGGCGCTCTTTACATGGTCCCCAGGAGAGGTCACCCCACCGTGCTTTGTCATCACCCTGCTTCCGCTCTCACCTGTGACTCTGGCCCTCCCACATCCAAGCCCAGTGCCTCCGTGGGGCTCTGCCCCCCAGGGACACCCTGAGAGGGTGAAGGGAGGCCCAGCGGGCAGCACAGGCACTCACAGCCGCCCTGCCCCCCCCCCCCCCCCGCAGAAGAAGCTCCCCCTCATGGCCCTGTCCACCACGATGGCCGAGAGCTTCAAGGAGCTGGACCCTGATTCCAGCATGGGGTGAGCACGGACAGAGGCCTCAGCTCTCCCCGGGAGGGATCTGGGCTGGGAGGGGGTCCAGGGCAGGGAGGGCAGCCAGGCCTGGGAGGGTGTTGGGCTGAAGGATGAAGGAGAGATAGAAGGGGCAGGAGGTGAGGGGAGGAAGGAAGCCCCACCTGGTCTTTCTAGATTGGGGTGAGGGGCTATGGAAGCCTGGGCCCACTGGATGCTGTGTCCACAGGAAGGCCTTGGAGATGAGCTGTGCCATTCAGAACCAGCTGGCGCGCATCCTGGCCGAGTTTGAGATGACTTTGGAGCGGGATGTTCTGCAGCCACTCAGCAGGCTGAGTGAGGTGACCCCGACCCCTGCCCGTCGGTCCCCAGGCTCTGTCTCCCACCTCCCCAGCCCACTCATCCCTCCCTCCCCATGCCTGCCTAGGAGGAGCTGCCAGCCATCCTCAAGCACAAGAAAAGCCTGCAGAAGCTAGTGTCTGACTGGAATACCCTCAAAAGCAGGTGGGGGCCACAGCGTCTGCGTGGGGTCCCTGCCTAGGTCGGCCCACAGAGGTGGCCACAGGGCTCTGAGGCCCTTCCCGTAGTAGGAGGACAACGCAGGGCCCCTGGGTAGAGTGTGTACTGGTGTACACGTCTGGTCCTAGGAACACATATGTGAGGGTACTTGTAAGAGTGTCTGCGCATGTGTGTGTGCACATGCTTATGCCAACTGCAGTGACCCCAAAGCCTAAGACAGTCATAAACAATCCCGGGGTACCCCTGGGTGGCAGGAGGGCCCCAACCTTCTACTCTGGAGTTGGATGTTTGTGACCACCAAGCCTACCACCAGGTGGCGCCCCCAAGCACTCAGGCCCAGTGGAGCTCTGGGATTTTCGCCTATAAATCCCGAAATCCTGTGGTCAGGCACATGAAAGGGACACTTGACTCTGGACATGCAATGGGGACAGTGACCACTCCGCCTTGCGATCATCCCCAGGCTCAGCCAGGCAGCTAAGAACTCAGGCAGCGGTCAGGGCCTGGGTGGAGGCCCAGGCAGTTACAGCCACACCAACACGGCCAACAAGGTGGAGACGCTGAAGGAGGAGGAGGAGGAGCTGAAGAGGAAGGTGGAGCAGTGCAAGGTGAGGGGGCACTTGCGGTTCCCTGGACGGGTGGGGGTGGCAGGGTGGGCACTGTTCTCATTTCATGGGTTCACCCAGGTCTTGGTGTATCTGCTAAGGGAGTGAATGAATGAAGGTGAATGAATGAATGAATGAATGGTGCGTGACACAAGGCACTGTGCTAAGGGTGTGGGGACTCAGAGGTGAGGACTGGAAGCTGCAAAACCCCCCAGGAGTTCAAAGAGTTTCCTGTGAGCTGTCCCCAGTGAAACCTTGGCAGAGAGAGGAGAGCTGGCTGGAACCCTCCATGCACAGCTTGAGCAAGTTACCAGCCCCTCTGAGCCTCACCTCGCCCCTGGGCCCCAGCCTCACTGATAGGAGCCCTCCCCTCTCTGTCTCCAAGGACGAGTACTTGGCTGACCTCTACCACTTTGCCACCAAGGAGGACTCCTATGCCAACTACTTCATAAACGTGAGTCCAAGACTGGGCTCCAGCCACCCAGAGCTCTGGTCGACGCCAGAGCCAGAGGCCAGTGAGGCGCCCAGTGAGCCAGTGGGAGAGAAGGGTCTACTCTCGTGGAGGTGGGCTCGGCTTCCCTCACTCCCCGCTGTCCCCACAGCTCATGGAGATTCAGGCCGATTACCACCGCAAGTCTCTGAGCTCGCTGGACGCAGCCCTGGCTGAGCTGAAGGAGAACCACAGCCAAGCAGGTGAGGACATAGACAACCCTGACCCCCCGCGGGCTCAGGCACCTTAAGAAGCTTGCACCCTATCCCTGAAAGGCCATAGGGAGCCACGGGTGGTTCTGAGCAGGGGAGGGCACGATTAGATTTGTGGTGGAGAGATGGCTGCGTGGAGGGTGGGGTGGGGTGGTGGTGGTGCAGGACTGCAGCCAGGAGACCTGTGAAGAGGCTGAAGGGAAGTGATGGTGCCGGGACTGGTTGGAAGCAGGGAAGTGGGCAGACTTGGGAGAGGTGTTGGATGGTTTCAGGGTGTGTGGCATGGGTGGTTGGGTGGGAGGTGGCACCGTTAGCCACAGCAGCAGTTGCTTAAGGGTGTCTAGGGGTGATCCTGGCTGCCCGTGGGTGGAAGGACCCTGGGCCGCTGACCCGTCTTGTCCCTGCAGACCCCTCCCCTTCGATGACGGCCACCCCCTTCTCCAGGGTGTATGGGGTGTCACTGGGAGCTCACCTGCAAGAGCTGGGCCGGGACATCGCCCTGCCCATCGAGGCCTGCGTCCTGATGCTGCTCTCTGAGGGCGTGAAGGAAGAGGTGGGACCCACAGGGCAGGTGGGGCGGGAGCGATGGGGCCACATCCTCCCCCTGCTGCACGCTGTGCCCGTCACCTGCCCTTAGAGCAGGTCCTGGGAGAAGGCACAGCCTCCTGTTGCTGACCTGATACCACCCGCTTAGCGGTGCTCATGTGGTCCAGGCCTTTTGCACGGAGGAACTCACTATCCCAGTAACCCTTGGGAAGTGGCCGCAGTGGCTCCATTTTACAAGGGGAGATGGAGGTCAGGAGGCAGACGTGCCCAGGAGCCCATGAGCAGGTGGCAGTGAAGTCACTGCTGCTCCTGCCCTCATCTGTCCTTGGCACCTCACGTTGCTAGTCCATCAGCCCTTTTCCCGAGGACAGACCCTTAGGAGGTGGGGCTGCTCAAAGACAGGCTTCCGCACACCCTGCGGGGCCGCCTCTCTCCCCTCCTCCCCTAACCAGACGCCTGTCTCCCCACAACTTGCCCCAGCCCCTCCCAGACACCCCCTGACTCAGAACCCAGGACCTGCAAGTTGAGAGAATCCAAGGACCCTGGTGTCCGCTCTGCCTGCCAGAGCAGTGGGGACACAGGACCTGTGAGGGCCAATCACCCACCACAAGCCGTGCGTGACGCAGAGCCTTCCAACCAGGGTGTCCTGTCCCACACGCCCCCCCATGACCCCACATGGTCCCTCTCACACCCCAGGGCCTCTTCCGTCTCGCCGCTGGGGCCTCGGTGCTGAAGCGCCTCAAGCAGACAATGGCCTCGGACCCCCGCAACCTGCAGGAGTTCTGCTCTGACCCCCACGCTGTGGCAGGTACCTGCTCCAAGGGTGGGCCCGTTCCCCAGATGCCTCCACCACAGCTGCCTGAAGGGATCCCGTGATAGTTTGCTCTTTAAGGCCTGATAATCTGCCCAGAAAACATAGGGGTCCTGAAAGCGGGGTTTGTGATGAACCCCCTGAAGTGTATGTGCGCTTTTCTGAGAACAAGATCATTGGCCTTCATCATTTTCTCTAAATGGCTGAAGAAATGGTAGATGTACACGTGTTAGTATGAACAAGGACTGGAGGCCCCTCGCTGATGGAGAGAGCTGGGTACCGAGGTGAAGGTGGAGGCTTGGGCTGCCTCTGAGCTTGCACCACCACTTCAGGTGCCCTCAAGTCCTATCTGCGGGAGCTGCCCGAGCCCCTGATGACCTTTGACCTCTATGACGACTGGATGAAGGCAGCCAGGTGAGGTTGGGGGTTTGGGGAGAGGAGGCTGTGGAGGTGCCGCCCTGGGCTGGCTCACCAGGGCTGTTCCCCTCCCCAGCCTGAAGGAGCCCAGAGCCCGGCTGGAGGCCCTCCAGGAGGTGTGCAGCCACCTGCCCCACGAGAACTTCAGCAACCTCAGGTGAGCCCGGCCGCCCTGGCCCCTCGCAGCCAGGCCCTGCGGGGACTCTGGGGCCTGGGGTGGAGTCCTGCCTCCTTTCCAAACAGTATTTCTGGAAACACCGCTTAGATGGACTAGTCATATTTTTATTCTTCTTTTTTGTTTTAAATATGGAACACGTCATGAATCTGTGTGTCATCCTTGCGCAGGCGCCGTGCTGATCTCTGTGCTGTTCCAATTTTAGCGTATGTGCTGTGGAAGCAAGCCCTGTACTAGTCGTATTTTTAAAGATATATTTGAATTGATTTCAGAGAGGAAGGGAGAGGGAGAGAGGGACGGAAACATCAATGACGAGAGAGAATCATTGATCCGCTGCCTCCTCCACGCCCCCTGCTGGGGATGGAGCTCCCAACCTGGGCATGTGCCCTGGGCAGGAATCCCACCGCTGGAGCCTCAAGCAGACCGGGCCTCGGACCCCCACAGCCGTCTGATTCATAGATTGAAAACCACTGAGCTACACCAGCCAGGCTGTACTATTCATATTTTTAATAATAGACATCGAACTAACCACATACTTCGAACCTTTGAAGCCACGCCACCTGGCAGGCAAAGTGGCCGCCGTGTGCCTAGGCTAGAAAATGCGTAACAACCCCAGAGATTCTCCACTTAGCTCTGTGCCTGACACGTAGGTGTACTCAGTAGGTCAGCTAATTTAACTACCAAAGGTTTCCAACAGCCTGAGTGCTGTCGTGGCCACACGTTGGAACCCCAGGCTGGGAAGGCCCCGTCTCGGGGACGTTGATGGGGGGTTGGTAGCCCAGGCCCACGCCCATCACCTGTCCCCCCAGGTACCTGATGAAGTTCCTGGCACGGCTGGCCGAGGATCAGGAGGTGAACAAGATGACACCCAGCAACATCGCCATCGTCCTGGGGCCCAACCTGCTGTGGCCCCCGGAGAAAGAAGGGTGAGGGGCCGTGCTAGGGGGAGGTGTCAGTCCCCGCCCCAACTGCCTGCTGCTTGCCTTTCTCCTGGGCATCGGTTTCCTCCTCCTCGGAATGGGTTGAGCAGCTCCTATTCTCAAGGCTCCATGAAGAGCAGCCCAGAGGGATCCTGGACCCACAGGGCTTTGGAGAGAACATTGTGGGTAATGGCAGTCATGGGGTTCAGGGAAGGCTGGGAGCCTGAGACCTGGTTCTAGCCCCTCCTCCACCTTCCCTCTCTCGACCTCCATTTCCTCACCTGTAAACTAGAAATTACGCCAAGTCCAAGGACTTTCGCTGTGGGGATGCAGTGAGGTAGTGAGTGGAGGAATCTATGAACGGTGGAGGAATCTTGTGTGTGAGAGGTCATGACCTTCACCTGGCCGTGGAGGGCACAGGGTGCCACTCGTGTGCTGAGTGCAGTTCCCTGGTCGGGCTGCCTGCATCTGAGAAGTGGGGAAAGCTGCCGTGACCGACAATGCCCGTCCTGTGTGAAGGACGGGGATTGGGTGTGTGAGCGACATGTTAGCCGCCCGCCGTGTCTGCGAGCTTTTGAGAACAGGGACTGCATGTGACACCTTGGTCCCGTGCTCCCAGTGGCCAGCACGGGCCAGAGTGGGGGCCGCTGAGACTTTGCTAAGTGGTGACTCACTTTCACCCCCTTTTGTCCCAGGGACCAGGCCCAGCTGGATGCAGCCTCAGTGTCGTCCATCCAGGTGGTGGGCGTGGTGGAAGCTCTGATACAAAACGCAGACACCCTCTTCCCTGGAGGTGAAGCCCCTGCCTGTGTGCCCGTGCCCCTCGGTGCCCCCCAGACCAGCTTCGGTCCCGGTGGCCCCGTGCGCTCCCCACGAGGCCTGGGGGAAGTCGCTTCTCCACTCTGAACCTCGGTTTCTCATCTGTAAAATGGGGGTGATCTCGCCTGCTTCCTGGTGTTGTGAGGCTCCCGTGGGAGTGGGAAGCGAATCGAATCGTGGTCCATTTTCCGGGAAAAGGGGAAGTGGTCCCGGCACGGGCTGCACGGGGGAGGCTGGCGGGACCCTGAAAGATAAGGCGGCTCCTTCTGTCTGCAGACATCAGCTTCAATGTGTCCGGCCTGTTCCCAGCCTCCACCCCCCAGGAAAAGGTCAGCGATAGGCCAGCCTCCGAGGAGCTTCCAGCCATGGCCGTGCCGGCCCCAGCTCCTACCCTGGCCCCGGTGTCTCCCAAGGAAAGGTAAGGCCTCACAGGTATGAATGGCCCCTGTCCCAAGGCCCCATCTCTCATGGCTCCCAGCAGCGTTTTAGGAAATGCCATTGTGTTTTTATCCCAAATACCAGGTTTCCCGTTTGGAGTGGGTGGGTGGAGGCTTGGAGGTAAATTCCTCTCGGCCTCTGACACGTTTCCTTGTTTGTTGTATGGCTAATTCACTGAGCACCTACTATGTGCCGTTTCCTTGTTTGTTGTATGGCTAATTCACTGAGCACCTACTATGTGCCGTTTCCTTGTTTGTTGTATGGCTAATTCACTGAGCACCTACTATGTGCCAGGCACTGTTTCAGGCCACGAGGACGTAGGGACTAGAGAGCTGGTCACTGTGGAAGGTGCTTACACATTCCAGTCTTCCCTCTGATCCCTGAGATCTGAAAGGCAGGGCAGGATCGTGCGGCTGTCAGACTGCTGGGCCCAAACCGTGAATTTCCTCCCGTGAGCTAGACAGACAAAGCTGCCCTTAGAGCTTGTGCTTTGGGGGCAGGGAGAGAATCAGCAAGTGCATCCGGGAAGGTCAACAAGGTCAGGCAGGGCTGCGTGCTGCCCCGGAGAACAGCAGGACATGGGACCCAGGGGGGACTGCCGCAGCCCCAGGCTCAGGAGAGGCCTCCTGAGGAGGAGCTGACTGAGCAGAGACCTGCCGGCAGGCAGGAGACCTCCCTTCTGTTCTTGTCCACTCTCTGGCTTCCAGTGGCCAGAACATCCTAAAGTTCATAAAGAGGCCCAGCTGGCGTGGCTCGGCCATTGATCTGGACAGTGAACCAGGAGGTCATGATGTGATTCCCCCTCGAGGCACGTGCCTGGGCTGTAGGCTCGATCCCCAGTGTGGGGCGTGCAGGAGGCAGCCGGTCAATGATTCTCTCCCATCATTGATGTTCCTATCTCTCCCTCTCCCTTCCTCTTTGAAATCAACAAAAATATATATTTGAAAACAATATCACAAGGAGGCTGAGAGCTGGAGCAGAGGGGAGGCCCTGCTTCCTCGCCTGCTCCTGGCCCCATAGGGGACCACAGACACTGCGCAGAGGCGCACAGCAGCCAGGGGCTCTGGATGCAAACCCTGACCAACGCCAGAGGTGTCAGGGGGCAGGGGCAGGACCACAGGGGGAGGACCCAAACTTGGCCTGTGGGCTGGGAGCCTTCCTGAGATTCCTGGAGACAGCTGGGAAAAGACCAAGCCTGAGCCTGACCCTCCTCTTCCCTCACAGGACAGAATCCGAGGTTCCCCCAAGACCGGCCTCCCCCAAGGTCAGCAGGAGCCCCCCGGAGGCAGCAGCCCCAGCGGAGGACATGGCTCGGAGGAGTGAGTTGGCCGTGGGAGGAGAAGAGGTCAAAGGGTGGCCGGGTGGGCAGTCCGGACCGCCCCACGTTTTCAGGCATCCAGAGGAGGCCAGGAGGCCGGGTGGCTCAGAGCCAGCCCGTTGCCTAACACGCGGGTTCAGAGTCCAGCTCGGTGACCTTGAGCAGGTGACTGCAGCTCCCTGCGCCTCTGGACAGTAACTGCCCCTACCTGGTAGGGCTGTTTGGAGAATTAAATGTAGTAAATCTCCATAAAAGTTGGCCATCGTGAGCATGGGGGGCGCCGGGGTCCTGGAGAAGCCACAGAGTAAAGACAGAGAACAGTCTTCAGCGCAGTGGGGGGGGGGGGGGGGGGGGGGGGGGAGGTGCGGGTGTGGGAGGAGACCTGGGCCTCCTTCTGAGCCCTGTGGGACATGCACCTGTTGAGTTGGCCAAAAGCCAGGCAAGTGAGGTTCAGGTGCAGAGTGTTGTGAGGCCCTGCCCAGCCCAGGAGGTTCTAGAGTTTTCCACGGGGGTACAGTGTGGAGCTGGGAGTAGGTGGAGCAGCTGCAGAGCCTCCAGACCAGCAGGAGCAGCAGGTCACACAGGAACCTCCCTGCAGGAGGCGGGCGTCTAGCCACCCTTCCTGGATGCGGGGCAGTGAGACATTTGCTCACTGGAGCGCAAGCCGAAGGACTGTCAGCATCACTTGAGCGGGTCCTCAGGTCTGCCTAGGAGGTTGAGGAATCATCATCCCATCCTACAGATCAGAAAACTGAGGCCCCAGGGGCAAGTGATTTGTGCAAATCCCTCAGTGGGTGGAGGCAGAGCTAGGACCAGATCCAGACCTCCTGGCCCAGCCAGTCCTTTGACTGCCATGGGACGTGGGACCTGCGCAGTGGGGTCTGTGCGTTGGGGCGGGTAGGTCTGGTGGCTTCTGAGAGGAGGTGAGCAAGACCCAAGTGTCTGGAGACAGGCAGCATTTCCTTATTCGATAGGATTGTGCTGAACACCTGCTCTGTGCCCAGCACTGTGCCAGGCAGCCATGCATCCGATGGCCGCACTTAGTGAGGGAGGCAAGCAATATTCATGTAAATAAAAAACAGGCAAGATCATTTCAGAGAGTAAAAAGCTCTGCGAAGAAAATAGGACTGGAAAATGTGACGGCAGGGGCCAGGAGGGCGCGTCCTCTAGCGGAGGGAGTGAAGGGACATGTAGAGAGGCTTGTGAGGAGGAGCCAGCATGCACACAATGTTCCCGCAGAAGGAGCAGCAGGTGCAAAGGTCCTGAGGTGGGATCGAGCTTGGGGGCTTTGCCACAGGCGATACGGACACCTCACTGCCCCTTCCCTTCCTCCACAGCCAAGCGCCCAGCACCAGCCCGGCCCACCATGCCACCGCCCCACGTCTCCAGCACCCGCTCCTCCCCTCCAGCCCCATCCCTGTCCCCTGCCTCTGGCAGTCCTGTGATCCCCCGGGCTCTGCCTCGCCGTCTGGTTGGCAGCAGCCTCCGGGCCCCCACAGTGCCACCCCCACTGCCCCCCATGCCCCCCCAGCCTGTCCGACGCCTGAGCCGGCGTTCACCAGCCTCCTCCAGCCAGACCTCCCCCGGTCCAGCCTCCCCTAGCCCGGTCTCTCTGAGCATGCCTGCCGAGGTGGACCTGGGGGAGGCCACAGAGGATGGGGGGGCCCCCGAGGCTGTAGACAGCACCCCCACTCCCACAGCTGTGCCCCCTCAGCCTCGGCCCAGGAGCCTTGCCTCAGAGACCGACTGAGTGGGTGGTCCCTCCCCAAGAGCTCTCAGTGTCCCCTCCCTTCCAGCCTGTCCTCCCAGGACACAGGCCTCACCCCTCCCAAGAGGTGAGGGCCTCTAGCCTTTGCCTACAAGTGCCTCGGTGCCCGCTGGCTCGGCCCCCATGGCAAGGAGGGCTCAGGACAGCCCTCCACTGCCAGTCCTTTTCCTCTTGGATCCACCTTGGGCTTGGGGGCTCAGCCCACCCCCCCACCACCACCCCTCACTCTCTGGCAAGGTCCCAGGGGAGCCATCAGGAGGAAGGAGAGCTTGCCTGCTCCTACTAGGACTTTGATTTTTCTCTTGACAGCATATATTTTGTAAGGCAGGTCAATAAATTATTTTGGACAAAACTGGAGCAGCTGCCCAAAAGATAGCTTTATTTTCTGTGCTCGAAATAAAGAAGCCGCTTTCATAAAGGGGGAAAATTTAGCTATTTGCCTCCTTTCCTTCTTTCTGTCTGAAAGGATAACAGCGGAGCTTTTCGGCACTTCCTCTGGGCTGCACGCTGCTTTTCTGTGCATGGTTTCCATTTAGCCCTCTGCCTGGACAGTAAAGCCCATGACCTCTTGCAGGTGAGGAGACAGGCTGAGAACATGACCTGCCGAGGTCACACGGTGCGTGAGGCACGGACCTGGGGTTAGGACCCAGGTCTGACTGATGCCAGAGCTGGACCTGCCCCTCACATCCCGGGCAGTGGACTTCATGTCTCAGTGTTCTGGTTGCCTGTCTGGGAAACTGGTGACGGCTTCCACCACAGAAATGTTGTCTTGGTGACTAATGAGACGCTCCTGTAAAGACCTGAGCACCGCCCTCCCACTTGATGCCGGGTCCCCCGACCTGCAGTGCTCCTAGGGAAGGCCGGGGAAGTTCCCCCAGGAGCAGGGATGGATCTGCCTGCAAACCTTCCCAGAGGCTGCCCTGCCAGACCTGGGCGAGGTCCCTGACACAGCCCTCGCCGCTCCTGGGAACAGACAAGCAGAACTGATGACTAGAATCAAGAGTCCTGACACTGGAAGCCCACATCGGCCTAATCAGGCACAAGCCATCTAACCCTGACTGGTGTGTGTCTGGAGGGTGGAGGTCACGGGAAGCTTCCTAGAGGAAGTGATATCCAAGAGGAGTCTTTCCAGGGCTGGCCAGGTGGGACAGTCAGGGAAGAAGGACGAACATTCCAAGCCATGGAGACCACCTGTGCACCTGTGACAAAGGCCAGGACATTGGGGAACAGGAAATACCTGGTTAAGTTACAGGATGTGCCTCTTCCCAGGTCTTTGGAGCACCCATTGCTCCTAGAGGTGAAACAGGTCTTCAGAGCCTTCTCAGACATCCCTCCCCAAGGAGGGCCTCAGCAGCTGGGTCCCCCCATCGCTGCCCTGGGCCACTGGCCACTGTGCTCTGGCTCCTTCCCCTCCTTGACAGGCTGCCTCTAGCCCAGAGCCTCTTCACCCTGGCCTCACAGTAGAATCCTTGATAATTAAAACAGAGAAACCAAAATTGCTAGGCATTCCCCCCCCCTCCAACCATTAAAGCACACTCTGGGGTCCCACCACGTATTGGTATTTTTAAAAAGCATTTAAAAGTCATCAAACTTTACACATGAGAACTATACATCTTACTGTATGTAAATTATATCTAAAAATAATAAGTGCTCCAGGGGACTCTACAGTATAACCAGCCTAGAGAATCACTGGTGTAGGCCAAGAGTCCCGGCGCTCAGGAGGACACCAGGCGTCTCCCCATCACACCCACACGCTCAGACCCGGAGCATCCCCAGTTCAGATGGCAGAGGGCGAGGAGATTTGACCCAAAGATACCGTCTCCTTTCGCATCTCTTTTCCTCTTAGCAACCAGCTCTCCTAAGCTTCTGATTGGCTGAGGGGCGCGCCACATTTCCTACTTCTAACTGCTTATTGGTCAAGAAGAACGTCAGTCTCCCATCCTTGGTGCCAATCGCGATTCCGCCCTTCTCGCTAAGCTCCGTTTGCTCGGAGCCTCGCTCCTTAACTTTCGCCTCTATTGGCCGCGGGCCAGGCCGTAACCCCACCCCCTAGTCCTTCCTGAGCGCCTATTGGCAGGTGCGAGGGACTAGCGGGCTGCGGGCGAGCGCACCGTGCCCGCGGAGAGAAGGCGGCGCGGCGCGGGCGTGCGGGCAGCCAGCTGGCTGCATGGCGCGCTGCGAGCGGCTGTGCGGCGCGGCCCTGCGCGACGTGCTGGGCCGGGCGCAGGGGGTCCTGTTCGACTGCGACGGGGTGCTCTGGAACGGCGAGCGCGTGGTGCCGGGCGCCCCGGAGCTGGTGGAGCGGCTGGCGCGGGCCGGCAAGGCGGCGCTGTTCGTGAGCAACAACAGCCGACGCGCGCGGCCGGAGCTGGCCCTCCGCTTCGCGCGCCTCGGCTTCGGAGGGCTGCACGCCGAGCAGCTCTTCAGCTCGGCGCTGTGCGCGGCGCGCCTGCTGTGCCAGCGCCTGGACGCGCCCGGCTCCGTGTTCGTGCTGGGTGGCGAGGGGCTGCGCGCCGAGCTGCGCGCTGCGGGGCTGCGCTTGGCCGGGGACCCCGGCGAAGACCCGGGCGCGGCCCCGCGCGTACGTGCCGTGCTCGTGGGCTACGACGAGCACTTTTCCTTCGCCAAGCTGCGCGAGGCGTGCGCGCACCTGCGCGACCCCGACTGTCTGCTCGTGGCCACCGATCGCGACCCGTGGCACCCGCTCAGCGACGGCAGCCGGACTCCTGGTGAGCGCGGGGGTGGGTGGACGACCTGGGCTTTCACCTCCCTGCCTGGAGGTGAGGGTCGGGGAAGGGGCGTCTCCAGGGGACAGGCAAGGGACTGGAGGATTGCTAGCGCAGCTGCAACCCGGAAAGAGCCCAAGGTGCTTTCGTGTCAAGGGCTGGCCATTCTTGCAGCTGCCACACGGCGAGGGGCGGCAGTGGTGTCCTGGTGTGGCAGATACGGAATCCAGGTACCCCTACTCCCAGCCCCGTCTTTCCTGAACCAGCCTCAAGGAGTCCTGCCATTTTGTCCCACCCGCTGTTGGGGTGAGGTCGGAGATTTGAGGACAGAACCCGGGAGGATCCTCTCGTTGTGGGAGAGTTGGCTCAGCGGCAGGTGTGCAGGAGCACAGGAGGTGGTTGGAGTTTGACCCGAGTCCAGCTCCAAGGCTCTTTTCGGTTACATAACCTCAGAGCATCTCTCCTGGCTGTGAAATGGCAATGCGAACCATGCCAGTTCCATCGGAGTGAAGAACGATCTGTGGGCCTAGGTGCTCAGATGACGTAAGTTCTGTCCAGTGCTGTCGTGTCGCAGCATCTCTGTATCTGTTCTTATTTACTTTCCCAATTATTCTGAGGATGGGGATTATTGTCCCATTTCTCAGTTGAAGGAGCTGAGGCTCAGAGAGGGAGAGGGAGCTGCCCAGGTGTTCGGGGAACCAGAACTTGGATCTTGTGGCCACCCAGCACCCACCCCCTCCATCCAAGGCACTCTTCACTGTTGTCATCTGGGTGCTGAGACCTGCAGAGGAGGCAGGAGCAGGCGGCGGGTCCTGCATCTTGGAAGGTTCCAGTTAAGTAAGAGCAGATGGTAGCGGACGCTAGCTGATAGTAGTGAGTATGTGGACAGGTCAGTACCCCGGTCAGTCAGCAGGCTGAGGGCAGGGACAGCTACCCCATCACCTCCTCCTTGCTGGTGACTGACCAGGCGGTTGTTGATACCAAATGCTGGCGGGGCAAGGGTGGTGCTCAGTAAGGGTTTGATTGTGATGGGGTGGCAGGGAGGGCCTAGAGCTTAGGGGTCCGGGAAGGATTCCTTGAGGAGACATCATGCAGAACAGGGCGCTCAGGGAGGAAACATGGACTAGGGCTTGGGCCATGGCAGAACCAGTTCCAAGCTGGGGGTCTGTCGCTCTAGACCTGTCCTGTCTTGCACACCTACTTGCTGCATGGCCACTTTAGCCTCAGTTTTCCCTTAAATCCAAGGTGAGCCCCCCTCTCCGTTTCCCTCTTCTTCACCCCCACCCCCACCCCCACCCCCCCAGCAGCTCCCTGCCGGCCCTAAGCCATGCTATGAAAAGTGAATCTCTCCCTGGAGGCCTCAAAGCTCAAGTTAAGGCTGTGGGCCCAGAGGCCCCCAGGACACTCGTGGAAGAGCTGGGAAGAGACCAGGCCCTGCGCAGGCCTGCCGCTTCCCGTTTCAACACCCACTTGGCCGAGCCCTGCTGGTCATTCCCGCAGCCTGGAGGGGGAGGCAGAGGCTTAACAAAGACGAGAATGACAGCGCTGCTGTCCTGTTTGTACACTGTATGATGCAGCTTTGAGACAGTGTATAGAAATATTAATAAAGGCCTCTCATGCATAAAATCCGAAATAAGGCCAATCTCTCACCTCAATTTTTCCTCCCCCTGCAGGTCTCCTTGTAACCATGTGGCAGCCACTCCAGCTGCCACGTAGAAACGCCTGCCGTTTTAGGAATACGTCGCCACCAAAACATGTGACAGTCTTGGCTTATAGGATGTGGAGAGAAGAGGACCATGGTGGTCTGAGGACAGAATTACGTTCATAGACTCCCCAGCTCGGAAGCCCGCTTCCCCTGGGGTAGGGCTCTCGGTTGTGTCCACTGCTCTGCCCCAAGGCCTAGCACAGGACCTGGTGTGCAGTTGGGCTCAGTAGGTATTGGCTGAGTGGATGAAATGGGACACGGGGACTGAGGGTGAGCAGCTCTGTCCTGGTAGGAAAGGAAGAAGCCGGCAGCTGAGAACTTCCTTGGGCCGAGAGAAGTAGTTCGGGGGGACTCAGCTGAGCCGTTCCCATCCTAGAAGGAATCCCTCACCCAGGGGGCAAATGGCCTTTCTTCCCTGCCTACTTCTCACGAAAACAGGCAGGCGAGTTCTAAGTCAGATGTCGGGGAGCACCTCCCAGGGGTCCCTGTCCTGTGGCCCAGGGGAAGTCCCTCCTCCTCGTCTGGGGCCACTTGACCCTTCTGAGCCTTTGGCTTCACCGTGAGAAGGGAGGTAGGAGGCCAGAGCCTTGGGGGCAGACCCACCGATAACGTAGTAAATTGGGGTGCCCTGATTTATTCCACCTGCCAGTGTCCCACCGTCAGATTTTCGAGCTACCAGCGTGAAGTCACTGAACCCGGAATGGGGAAGATGTGTGCGCCCCCATTACATAGTGTTTCTATCGGTACAGCCACACGTCATGTTCGGAGCATAGATAATGGTGAAGTCGTTAGGAAGTGATGAGTTTTGAGAATTGCCTTTGTTTTAAACAGAGTTCATTTTATTGGCACTTCATATAAATGGACTTTAGACAATGGCTTTGTTTGACCGCCAGCTGACAGAACTCCTAAAAATGAAACATTCGGGACTCCCAAATGTGTAGACGCGGGCCCAGCACACGCGTGGCTCGTACCCACCCGCATGCACTTTTTAAGCTGTGTGCAACCCTGGACCAGTTGCTTAGCATCACCGAACATCAGCTTTCTCATCTGCAAAATGGGCTTCCATGAGCACCAGCCCAGCCCCGGGCACTTTAAAATGCGCTTCGTAAATTGTCATTACTGTCATCATCATCATCATTTGTTCAGGGACATTAGTGTGAAGGCAGAACATTCTGGCACAAAGATGTGCCTGTGGGCCGGGCACAGTGGACTCATTGTGGGGCCGGTGGCCAGGAGTGGGGCTGGGCTTTTCTGAACAGTCCCCTATTGTCCAGCACTGGGGCGTGGCCCTCCGTTTGGGGTGTTAGAGTTACTGTGGCCACAGACGTCTTCAAGCACGTAGCGTTTTGTCTCCCGTCGGAATGCTCTTCTCGTGACCGCTGTCCCGGCGGAGGCCGACTGGGTCAGAGGTGCAAGCGGCTCTGTGCCCTGCTGTGTTCCACAAGGGCTGCGCGGGGTTCCGACGCCAGGAGCCCACATTCCTGTAGCCATAACCACAGCTGCTGCTTGGGCAGTGCCTTCCCGTTTCCAGAGCACTTGCCCCGTGAGGCCTGCGGTGGCGCCTCTTTGAAGGTGGGCGTCACTTGGGTCTTCCTTTTCCAGCAGGTCCAGGGGAACTCGGAGAGGCGGACGGCTTGCCCGAAGGCCCACAGCTGCCAGGGTGACAGTGAACCTCAGTTAGGTGCAGTGGCTCGTGCACTCCTCCCAATGCCCCCAGGAGATTAGTGCCATGTGAGGGAAGGGGAAACGGAGGCACGGGTGAAACAGCCTGCCTGAGAAAGGTGGAGATTCGTCTGAATTCTGGTTGCGGAGCCTGCCTGGCCTCTTCACCACTACACTGAGATCGGAAGCAGGCCTTCTGACTCCAGTGCCTAATTTTTTTTTTTTAATTTATTTTAGAACAGTGGTTCTCAACCTTTTGGCCCTTTAAATACAGTTCCTGATGTTGTGGTGACCCCAACCATAAAATTATTTTCGTTGCTACTTCATCACTGTCATGTTGCTACTGTTAGGAATCGTCATGTAAATATCTGATATGCAGGATGGTCTTAGGCGACCCCTGTGAAAGGGTCGTTCGACCGCCAAACGGGCCACGACCGCCAAAGGGGCCATGACCCCCAGGTTGAGAACTGCTGTTTTAGAAAGAGAGAAACATCGATTTGCCTCTAATTTATGCACTCATCGGTTGATTCCTGTACCTGCCCTGACCAGAAATCTAACCTGCAACCTTGGCGTTATCAGGACGACACTCTAACCACCTGAGCACCTAACCGAGGCTCTGGTGCCTAATCGGGCCCCGATGCCACGCGGCCACCCTGCCAATTCCAGGTCCAGGGCCCGGATTCCTCCCCGGCAGCCTCCCCACACTGACCGATCTCCATCTCCTTGCAGGCACCGGGAGCCTGGCTGCTGCAGTGGAGACCGCCTCGGGACGCCAGGCCCTGGTGGTGGGCAAGCCCAGCCCCTACATGTTCGAGTGCATCACGGAGCACTTCAGCCTGGACCCTGCCCGCGTGCTCATGGTGGGCGACCGCCTGGAGACAGACATCCTGTTTGGCCACCGCTGCGGCATGACCACCGTGCTCACCCTCACGGGCGTGTCTCGCCTGGAGGAGGCCCGGGCCTACCTGGCGGCCAGCCAGCATGACCTGGTGCCCCATTACTATGTGGAGAGCATCGCGGACTTGATGGAAGGGCTGCAGGACTGAGCCCACCTGACCTGTGACCGCAGCCCCACCCCCCACCCCCCACCCCGATCCCATAGATGGAGGTGACCACGGGCCAGAGGCTGCGTCCATTGCCACTGGCTCTCCGGCCCCAGTTTCCACACCCTGGTAGGGCTGGGGCCTGGGGAAGGTTTTAGGACCCTCGTACCCCCAGGGGTGCCCGAGCACACTTTGCTGCTGCCCTTGCCGCACTGGTTTGCCCTGGCATGACCCAGCCAAGGAGGCCTTATTCCCTGCCCTGTGACTTCCTCTGGTTGAAGTCTGGGCCCTGATGCCCCCTGAAGATTTCCCCCAACCCTGAGCTCTCAACGTGCTCACCTCTCCTTGGGGCCTCCAGAGCGCTACCTGCTCCCCATGTCCTGGCCTTGAGTTCCTGTTGACCAATCAGAGGCCTAGGTAACCACAAACCGTATTGTCCTGAACTCTGAGTGGACCAATCAGAAGGCTAAGTCGTAGTGATTCGTTGACGTTGGGTCCTGAGTAGACCAGTTGGGAGTCTAAGTATCAATGACCCTTTGATGTCCTGGAGCCTGATGGGACCGATCATAGGCTAAATGATAATGGCCCTTTCATGTCCTGGATCCTGGGTAGACCAGTAGTACAGGGACGAATGGCCCGTTGGTCCTTTAGGTCCTGGAGAGAACGGATGTCGGAGACAGTGGTCTCTTGACA
>PVJC01001983.1:19249-85022 GCA_004026665.1 Murina feae | reverse complement strand
CTCAAGAAAGCTGACTGATTAGCCTGAGGTTACATGGTTTATTAATGGCAGAGGCAGGAATAGAAACCATAAGCCTTGATGGTGCCTTCAAAGAACTGCTTTCTTTGGGACTGACATGAAGAGGTTTAACCATATGTGGCTCCAGGGTCCAGAAAAACATCCCCAGCAAATGTTGGATTCCATCAGTTTTGGTTGGAGAGTGTAGAAATAGGCCAGTGTTTGCTTCAGCCCCAACCAAAATGGGGAATCTCAGATTTCCAGGTTAAATGCCTCTGAAACTTTATGCTAGAACCTTCCCACTGCCCTAGTTTGTTTATTTTTAAATCAAGCATGAACTCACCACTCTGTGTTTGCTGGAGTTTGGATGAATGTCAGCATCGGGCCACTGCAATAATGATTTAAGATTATTTAATCCTATTACTTATACACTTCATTAGGCTGAGTGATTTGTTGGCAGTGGTTCAGTAAACTTCCTACTTTAGAGATAAAAGGATGGAAAGAAAATAGGGAAGAAGTCTGTTCCTCATTTTCTTTCATATTTATCTTATATCTCTTAAAGAATAAAGGAATGATAACTTCACCAGCTACAGCATGGAATCTCTGTTAGTAAGGTCTTATACATACATACCTTTACATCATTTCCAATTACAAGAACAAAGACTGGGGCAGAGAAGAGGAGGGAGGGGGAAAGAGCGAGAGCGAGAGCGAGGTGGGGGGGGACCCATGTATGATTATGCTTTAAAACTGATCTTTAAAATAAACCTGAAAATAAATTCAAGTCCTAGGTAATATATTCGGCATAAGCAGCCTGGTATGAGGCAGGGAATGATTTTTAAAGAAGGAATATGGAACTTAAAATTAGATCTGGTTGTTGCCAACTTGACCAGCTACTGTTCTTCATTCACCTCATTTTTTAAAAATAAACTTAAATTTCCCCACAAACAGAATGAGACTAGTATTTTTTACTTCTGTGGCTAAAAGAGGGTTTCGAGAGGCTGATAGGGATGGGCAAAAATCAAAGCATGTGAGTTTTGACCAGTAAGTAGCTGCACAGTGCTAGGCCCCAGGGACATACATACAAAATGTGTAGAGGAGAATTTTGTCTAACTTGAATCACCATAGGACAGTTATTAGTCAGCATTTCCATCTCTGGAATGTTACCTGCACGCTGTTGGTTTGAGAGCTCGGAGTCTGAGGCAGCAGCAAGTCATGAGACTCTGGAAGCCTGGGTTTTCCCAAAACATGGAGGAGGTCACCTTCTTTGGAATCATCCCAGAGTCCTCATCCCAGAAGTGGAGTTCTGGACCACTCCCTAGAACCCCTGCACAGGGAGACAGGACATTTGCATCTTTCACAAGACTTTGGGGAAAGTTTCTTGTGCACACCCAGGTTTGAGATCACGTACCTGTCCTTCCAGCCACGCTCATGTAAGAAGTCCCAAAATACTCGCCTCCGCATTCCTTTTGCAGCACTTGCCAAACTGCACTCTCTCCTCCTGGACATTGATACCTTCCGGCATCCCTGCCGTCCCCCAAGCTGCTGTCTGCCTTGCACTTCTTCCCAACGCCATCTTTTGAACATCTCTATCAACCAATCTATAAGTTTTCCTGGAACTTCAGCAAATAGATGTGGCCTTTCCTAAACATGCAAGGTTTTCATTTCTCCCTCTCGTTGGATTTAACCCTCTATGGTATTTGAGTCTTTGACATTCTCTTCTATTGATGTGAAACCGTTAGAGGGTGTTGCATTGGGTTGGGAGTGTGTGTTACATCTTTCTTTTTTCAATAGATGGACCTATTGCTGCTTCCATATTTATGGGGAGTGGAGCAAGGGAGGTTGGAGGAAAACCCTGTTTCACTCTATCTCCCAGTATTTCCTAAGCTTGTTGTTGACTTGGCCCTTAGATGCACCTTGGATCTGGGACTCGTGTGTGTGTGTGTGTGTGTGTGTGTGTAAGAAGCAAACAGAATTTGGCTCTGAGAGCCTAAGAGCAGTCATTGCGGAAAAGTAAACATAAAGAATTGAAGGCCAAGATGTGAAGGTGAAGCCGCGGCAGCACTCAAGGTCAAACACACAGACCTGACTTGCAGATGAAATTTTCCAGGGAGTTTGAGTGGAGATTCTCTGATGTTCTGATGACTTTGAATGGGACGTGAGGCTTAGAAAACCAAGGGCTTTGGAAAATGAGGAATTAGACCAGGATTAGAGCAGAATGTTGATCTCCTGCACTCTAAATCAACCTCTACCTTTCTCTTAAGTAAATTCCAGTTAACAGATGGCCTGTCATCTGTAGGACTTGTTCTTAACCAGCAAGCCTTTTTTTTTTTTTTTTTCTTTTTTGAGCTCTCGGGTCCCAGTTTGGTCACCACTGTTTTGAGAATCCTTAGGCATGCCCTTCTAACTGAGGATAAGCATGCCTTCCTCTACATCCTCAGAGCTTTCATCTATACCATTGTTTTATCCTTCACTGTATTTTAACCCATTCCTCTCTCCACCTTACAATGACAGGTAGTCTCACCGTCCTGTAAATAGACTATGAGCTCCTAGGTGTAAACTCACTGTTTCTGTTGTATTTTACCGTATTCACCCTCCAGACTTTGCTATATATCTTTTTTTTTAATTTTATTGATTTTTTTTACAGAGAGGAAGGGAGAGGTATAGAGAACTAGAAATATCAATGAGAGAGAAAATCTATCAGCTGCCTCCTGCACCTCCCACTGGGGATGTGCCCGCAACCAAGGTACATGCCCTTGACCAGAATCATACCCGAGAAACTCCAGTCCGCAGGCCAATGCTCTATCCACCAAGCCAAACCGGTTAGGGTAATATATATATATGTCTTTTTTAAGTGCTTAGAGCAGTATCTCTTACCCTGGGGGGGACGTAGTAATTTTTTGTTTTGTTTTGTTTTGTTTTGTGTGTGTGTGTGTGTGTGTGTGTGTGTGTTTGATGAGTATATAATCAGCTCAGCTCGCTATAACAAAATATTATAGAATAGCTGAAACAATAAATTTTTTTTTCTCCTAGTTCTGAAGGCTGTCAAAAATGTAGGTGGGAGGATGATGGGTTTCTGGTGAGAGCTCTCTTTCTGACTTACAGAAGGTCACATTTTCAGTATCTTCACATGATAGGGGGAGAGAGGTAGCAGGCTCTTTGGTATCTCTCTTATAAGGGCATGAATCCCCATCGTGAGGACCCCACCCCCATAAGCTCATGGATACCTAATTGCCTCCCAAAGGCCTAGTCTTCAAATGCTATTACATTGGGAGTTAAAGTTTTAATATATGTATTGGGGCAGGCACAATTTAGTCCACAAAATACCTTTTGGCTATAGGTCTGTGAATGCATTATTGGCATTGATTGATAAAGTTGCGATTAGAATAACCTGTTTCTAGGTATAGAAGCTACATATTTAGGTATTTAACAGATGTGCATTGATCATCCTATGGCTTTAAAGAATTTTGTCGGACACTCTGTAGGACCTTATTCACATTTAACACATTGTATATCCCTGCTTCAATTTTCTTTAAGGATACACTTTTATCCACTAAAATCTTACCGCAATTTTAAGACCAGAAGAAAGAGAAGGGCTTTGTTCTTGAGAGGGTTGTTGTGCATTCCTATTAGATCAATAGGGAACTGGTATAAGTGGCAGAAAGCCAGACTGGCCTGAGTCTGGCTAGGCAATGTCCGCAGGTCATTCCAGCAAAGCTGGAGTAACGATGTGTTCTCCTGTAAAGTGCTTGCTGTCAGAGTCTCTGTCGGTATTAACTCCTCATGCACGGATCAATAAGCCTCGCCAACTTGCCAATGTCATTAAGAGGTGGTAGGTTAAGCATTACTATTCATTAATTTCAAAGTGAAATAAAAGGAAGAAGGTTGTTTTTGTGAAATGCACTCTCAGATTTCGCTCAAAGGGCGTTTCTGAGGAAGCTGGGTGATTACTGTCTCCATTACCTTGGGGAAAATAAGCATTTAAACATTTATCTCTTGGATATTCTTCACTGAAGAGTAAACTATTTGCTGATTGTAAGAGCCATTAAATGAGCACCTTCTGTGTACAGAGGACTAAGCTCAGTGCTAATCAAGATACAGAGCATGAGACTCAATCTATGCTCTCATAGAGCCCTTAGATGAATGAGAAGCTCTAGACATTGCACACAACTGTAATACAAGTCAAAGTCCAGGGAGAAAGGCCTGGGCAGAGGTGAGAGCTCAGAGGAAAAGTTGGGGATGGGCGTGGGGGTGTCCAGCATCCAGAAAATCCTCCCAGGTCATGATGCAGCAATTTAGTCAGGCCTTTAAAGTGGAATAGAAAAGCAAAACAGTCCCAACTTCAAAATATTTCTTTTTCATGCTGAATTCTTTTACAACTTCTGGGATTAAAAGAAAAAAAAATCAGCTTGTTGGTAACTAAGTATTTATCAGGCATTTTAAATATATATATGTATTGATTTCAGAAAGGAAGAGACAGATAGAAACATCAATGACGAAAGAGAATCATTGATCGGCTGCCTCCTGCACGCCCCCTCCTGGGGATTGAGCCCGCAACCCAGGCAGGTGCCCTTGATGGAATCAAACCTGGGCACCCTTCAGTCTGCAGGCTGATGCTCTATTCACTGAGCCAAACCAACTAGGGTGGGCATCCTTATATGTGTGTATTGTTAGGCACAAAATTTGGAAGCAGAGGAGGTTAAAAATATCATCAGATTGATAGGTTTTTTAAAATGCATGTCAGATTATCTTGGACTCAGCACCTTCCTCTGGCATCTTAATGGGATTCATTATGAAGGCCACATTCCTTTGTCTGGGGACCACAAGAAATAGCAGCCAAAGAAAAAGCCATAGTGGTCACTGTCCTTCCTTTTAGTAAGGGCATAGAAAGGGAATGAACTGACAATTCTCAGGGGGAAGCGGGTATGAGGGGTATGGTAAGAGACTGGACAAAAATCTTACATCTATGGATGAAGACAGTGGGGGGGGGTAAGGGCACGGTGTGGAGGGGCGGAACCAGGTGGAGGGGAGCTATGGGGGTTAAAAAAAAGGAACATCTGTAATAATCTGAACAATAAAGATTTAATTTAAAAAAACTGTGCAGGGGGAAAAAGAGATATATGTACCAATCTTTGTAAAACTTTATGTAATAAAAAAAATAAATTAAAAAAAAACTGTGAAAGAAGCTGTACTTTAGTTCTAGGCAGATTAAATCCATTTTGATAGAGAATTGAGTGGAAGACAGTACTGATGACATTGAAGCTAGAAAGGACTTTGGTGCTCTAACCCAGGCCCCTCTTTGGCAGATTAGTAAAGTGAATCCCAGTAAGATGCAATTTTTCCATGTATAAGAGAGTCATGTGAATTTTCCATATCATATAACAACCAGTGTGTTATATGATATTTATGTTGCTTTCACATGGAAGAGAAGGATTAATTAGGCTTTTTCAGAAAAGAATAACTTAACTTCCATTTCCCTGAGGTACCGTTGGATGGTATTAGGCAATTCCACTTAATAATCTACCTGTTTTCCTACTATGTTAATTATATATCTTCTAGCATTTACCACCTGTATCAATTGCTTAGCGTAATAATACCTTATACTTAAATGCATGTGCCCAAAGTACTTTTTTTATAATTGTTTTTCATTAGATGTTCACAACCATCCCACAAGGCAGGTGTCATTCTGGATTAAACATGAGAAAACGGAGGCTCAGAGAAAGATAGCCCCCACAGAGCTAAGAAACTAAAACGAGAATCTGACATCCATTCTCTAATTATGAGTCTGGTTTTCTTATCTCTGCTTCTCAGTTGCCTACCTACTAGTAAATGGTCTTCAGTCATTTACCCACCCAGTGAGTTTTTCCTGAGCACCTCTATATTTCAAATATTGCAGTGGGCATTGGGCGTACAAAGTTGGAAAAGGCAGAGTCCCCAATCCTTAAAGGGATTCACCACAAGCAGACCAATGTGTAGAATGTTAAGTGCATACTGGGTAGTACTCTGTCTTGAGGGTTAGGCTGGAGAAGACTTAGGCAAGATTGAGGGACACATTTTGTAGCTATTTATGGAGGCATGTCACAGTCCTGTCTCCTCAAATAGACATTAAGTGTCTTCCCATATCCTATGTCTCCCTGCCTCCCATGAAGCTCCTTGCACAGACCGCACACTACCAGGGCATCCAGTCAATATTTGTTGACAATGATGCTGACTTTTCCCTCTGACCTCTAGAACACTGGAGAAGAGTTCTGCTATCCCTTGGGAATAACAGACTTTAATCCACAAATTTCAGTTGGCCTTTTAAAAAAATCATTTTTAAGGAAAATAAACAATGTTATGGAATAGCTTCTCAATACTCACATTCTCAGTACAGTAATGATACTCTATTTTAACCAATTAATGCCCTACTTTTGCCGTCTCAGGGGTTGTACTTGTATGGACTATCCTCTTTTTAAGGACTTTCATTAAGGACTGTTAACACATCAAAACAGCCTTTAATCAGTAAAAATGTTTCTAATTATTTCCAAGTAGCTAATCATTACTCTTTCATTGATGCTGTAAGTGATATCAAACACTCCAACTGTTTCCCACCGGAGGGGATAGATTTCAGTGCAATTCAGTGGCAAAGAACACCCATATGTTCAAAATTATGGGGATATTTTTCCTCAAAGCAAAGTTGTGATTAATTTTGTGAATTGCACAAGCTTGGAGTTCTGCTGCACAATGCCTGGATTCTGTATTGCTTTATTTGGGCCATTTATTGCAAATGGAATAAATCGCAGCACACTGATAGGCATTTTTTAGTTTTTAAAATCTTATTGGCAAACTGTGTGAACAAATATTAAGTTTCAAAGATAATAGAAATAAAGTGAAAGTGAAATCTTTCTTATGTCTAAAAAAGGCTTCCTTTAATCATTAAATTCCAAAAATGAAATTAGTCCAATGATGCTATAGCTAGGAGCTCATTACAAAGATTCTAGCTGAGCAGTTCCTCTAGCCCAAGTAACCTTTGGATTCAGTCTACCAGCATTTCCTAAAAATGGTAGTATACAGAGTGAATTGCAAGGTGAGTGGGTAAATCAGACTTGAATTACCAAACACCAAGACACACACCCATGTGTGTATTTAAACACAAACACAGGCTCACACCAGAGCCAGAGCCAGGAACCCTACCACAAAGCAAAGTTTCATTTATCCTGAAGGGAATAACAATTTATGCCTACCACAAAATTATGTTCTTGAAAAATAATATGGAAATTTATAAGCAGTCACTTTGGAACTAATTTATCAACCAAATAACAATTTAAATGGAACAAGAAAAGGAAACTGTAATTTAAAATATTTTTGAGTGTGGCACTGGTGTGTGTGTGTATGCGTGTGTGTGTAGGGATATATTGAATTTGAGGTAATTTATAGAAAGTGCTGCCAGCATGGTATTTCAAATGCTCCACAATTTGAATTTAAACTGTTCAATGGGATCATTATGATTATTATGCATGTTTCCAGAGTTTGAATTCAAATAACAACTTAAAAAAAAAAAGAAAGATACTCTTTAGAAACTGAGGAATGTTGTTGCACTTATAGAAATTCATGCAGTTTGAAGTAATTTGCCACTTCCCCTTCTGAAAAAGTACCTGATGATAACGTGCTCAACAAATAGGGATGTTAGAGAAAGTGTGTATTACAGACACATTCCCTTGATAAGTAAAACTGGGTTTAAAGCAGAGTTTATGGGCAATGATTTATTTCATTTAGTACAAATGACAGCATTAAAGCAAGAAGAAAAGGCTATGGATCAAATGTGGGCAAGAGCACAGAGACCTGATGGTGGCAGCGGCTCACCAAGTAGTACATGAAAGGCCCCTTCAAACTCATCCAGTGGGTACCCTTTGGTGCTCTGTCTGTGGGTGGGTCTTGGCATGTGGAGGTCTCTTTTCGTTTTGTGCCTGGCTAGCCAAGTAAAGAAAAAAAAACAAGGGGTTGCTTACTCACTTTTCAAAAGGAGTGTTTTTGCAATGGAATGTTGCAAAATTGTTTTGCAGTGGATTCAGCATTGTATTCTTTAAGTAAGGTAATTCCAATGATGGGAAATGTACTAGCTCTCAAGGCTGCTCTTTTCTTTGTTGAATTCTCTAAAGCAGTGGTTCTCAATCTGTGAGTCGTGACCCTTTCATAGGGTCACCTAAGTACATCCTGCATATCAGATATTTATATTACGATTCATGACAGTAGCAAAATTATAGTTATGAAGTAGCAACAAAAATAATTTTATGGTTGGGGGTCACCACAACATGAGGAACTGTATTAAAGGGTCTTGGCATTAGGAAGGTTGAGAACCACTGCTTTAAAGGTTAAAAAGTTACTTCTTATTTTGGACAGAAGTCTGTTTCCTTGCAATATCTACTCATCCCCATCCACGGAGAAGATCGCTAATGCATCTTCCACTTCAAAGCCTTTTAGTTACTTAGAAAAAGCTCTCATCTGTCTGAATCTTCCCTCATCCTTGCTAACTTCTAATTCCTCCACCCACTTGTTGTCTGTGCTGATATCAGGCCTCTTACCATCTTGACCACTTTCTTCTGGATCTATCCACTATGTCGATATCATTCTTCTAGTGCAGCGCTTAGAATTTCAATTTCCTTAAATAAAGAAATTGACCTAAAAGGAAATGTAGAACTTCGTTTAAAAGATGAACAACAATACCCTGGCCAGGTAGCTGGGTGGGTTGGAGTATTGTCTCAGTACACCAAGGTTATGGGTTTGATCTCTGCTCAGGGCAAATACCAGAGGCAACCAATGAATGCATAAATAAATGGAACAATAAATTTTTGCTTTTCCCTGTCTCTCTCCCTTCCTCTTTCTCTCTAAAATCAGTAAAAATTTAAAAAAGACAAACAGAAAAACAAAATTCTGAGTTCTGTTGCATGTTTTAAAGTTGAAGGAAACATTCATGACCCATTTCCCAATTCTAGTAAACTTGCATATTAGAACTTATTCTCTTTCATCTACTTTAAGTATCAATGGAATAAGGTTTATGACATTTATCATTTTCTAACTTAAATTAAGCTATGTGTTTCATAGCTATCCAGGGATAACTTAATCGTTTCTTTGTACCTTTAGCCCTCAGCACTGTTTTGTTATAGGTGATATCCATTAATTGTTGAATTAAGGAACAATAATGATAACTATTTAACACTTTCCAACTTGTAAAACATATCCAACCAAAATTTGAGTTTGGTGTGCAGGGGTTTGTTTGTTTGTTTGTTGTTTTGTTTTTTTTGTTGTTGTTTTTTGTTTTTTTCTGCATTGATTAAGGTATTACATACATATGTGTCCTTTTCCCCCCCATTGCCCTCCACCTCTCCACTCTTGCCCTCACCCCACTGGTGTCTGTGCCCATTGGTTAGGCTTATATGCATGCATACAAGTCCTTTGTTTTGGTTTTTAATATGAGGAAAGCAAGACTCAAGTGCTTAAGGAGTTGCCTGAGAACACAGCTGGTCAGAAGATTTGAATGCAAGGCATGGTTCTAACCTATCATTTAGACCAGCGCCTCCGTGGCTCAGTTTCCTGTCACCTCCTTGGATTCTGCCTGAATAGGATATATTTGTAATTGGTTTGAGGCAAGAAAGTGCTTTGATGTTTATACCCTTGTCAGAGGCGTTATTCAAATTCAAGGGCTTTTGGTAAATTTGAAAGCAATCCGTTGGGTTTCCAAGAGCTGTTCAGCATTTCGTTGGAGCGTTGCAGTCTCTCTATCCAAAATAAATCTATGTGAGAATGAGTAGTGAGTGAGGGCCAGGAGCGAGGCCACAAACGTTAAGGGTTCCCAGCAAGAGGCTCATTTTGTATCCAAATCCATAAGCACAAATGGTAGAAATGAGGCTTCAGTGAAGAGGTTGATGTTCCCAAATGAATCAGCTATGGAGTCAGGAAAAGAGCTCAGACTCGGGCCTTCTAGACTCCAGTGAATTTCTCTAGCCAGTTGGATACAGTCCTACAAAAGCCTAAGTTTCTGTTCATTCTGGACTTGCAATAGAAGTCCAAGGCTTCAGTTTGTTTCTCCCTTCTAGTGAAAATACCTCGTCCTCACTGCCTCTCTGACCTCGCTTCAAACCCAACCCACCTCAATATCCCCCTCCCCGCCCGCCTGCCGCCACTTTCTAATCACACCATTCTCTTTCTGTATCCATGTCCTTACCAAATGGCAGCGCATTGTCCCTTCCAGAATGCTCCTAAAAATTTGCAGTTTATTTAAATGTCTCAATTGTAACATCCCTTTCCAGTAATCCCAGTACTGGGCATCCAATTCCAGTAATGGAGGAGACACTTTCGGCTGTTAGGCAATAGGTTACAGTTGCAAAGGAGCTGTGCAATCCTCTTTTCAAGTTGTATTTAAAGAAAAAATCTGGATGCTGGAAGGCCCTTCTGGACCCACAATGACAACACTGAATAACTTTTGATGAAAGGGCTGTTACACTGGTCCTGTGTGTACTCATTTATTGGGCAGAAACCACTGGGAGAGGTAAACTAGGCTTTCAGTTTCTTCATTTATGTGAATTGGCTATAACAACATTTATAAGGGTTTTATGAATTCAAATAAAACTTGTTGGGACAGAAGCTAGTGCCATTTATGGTTACATATTCAGCCCTCAGCAATGTATACTGCACTAAAAGGAAGGTGAGCATGCCCTGGCCAGTGTGGCTGAGTTGGTTGAGTATCATCCCATGCACCAAAAGGTCACAGGTTCGATTCCCAGTCAAGGCTCATGCACAGGTTGTGGGCTAGATCCCCCATAGGGAGTGTACAGGAGGGACCAGGTGGATGGTTCCTTCTCATTAATGTTTCAATCTCTTCTTCTCCCATCCTCTCTAAAATCAATAAAAACATATTTTAAAAAAATAAGAAGGTGGACACTTGAGAGATATCCAAAGAGATTGGGCACGTCATGTGAAACAAGAACATCCTATCAATGGAAGGAAATGGACAGAGATTAGATTGACTACTCAACAGAAATGTGATGGACAGGACTCTTGTAAAGCACAGACGAGTGGATAAAAGGACCTGTATTCATATTTTCAACATGAAAGTGGAGCACAGAAATAAAAAAAAGGGGGGGGGAACCTAAAGTTTGTACATGAATCCTTTGGTATGCTTGCATTGATCTCCACATGCTGTATACTCTCTCCTTGAGGATAGCATAGGTATTCACATGCCCTGGGTGGAAATAATGGTAATACTAGTCAATGCCTTTGCAATTAAAAGGTGCTTAGCTTCACCTACAATACAAATTTACATCAGGAAATATCAAGATGCAAAAATCTAAACTCAGTGTCTCATGACATTCAGAACCATCTTTGCCACTTGGCTCATTTCTGTGTACCTGAAGGCCGCAAGGCAGTGCCTAGAACTCAACCTCTGACCCAAAGCCAGGCACATGGCCCTCATTATCAACTGTGACCATCCTTGACCCACTTCATGGCCAACATTCTTACACTCTGCTCTCAGCTGTTACCTACATTCTCCATTTGGCCCCAATTTCAGACTGTGCCCCATCCCCCCTTTCTTCTCCTTAAAGGACAACTTTCCCATTGTTTTTTAAAAAAATATATTTTATTGAATTTTTACAGAGAGGAAGGGAGAGGGATAGAGAGTTAGAAACATTGATGAGATTCTGAGAAACATTGATCAGCTGCCTCCTGCACACCTCCTACTGGAGATGTGCCTGCAACCAACGTACATGCCCTTGACCAGAATCGAACCTGGGACCCTTCAGTCCATAAGCCGATGCTCTATCCACTGAGCCAAACTGGTCAGGGCAACTTTGCCATTCTTCACAGTGAAAAGGGGAAGCCACTGGAAGACACTCCTTCAGCATCTGCCATCAACTCTGTGCCCATCCTCTCTATTGCAGTAACAGAAAAGCCCATCTGATATCCAATGCCAATAGGTCTGCACAAATGTGCTAATCCCATCTCCCCTGTCTCAGGACCCTCACTTCACAGGGCACTTGTTCTTCATCCTGCATCTTCAGCCTCTCTCTCTTGAGTGGCTTCTTCTCATCTGCATGCTGTTGTGTTCTAGCATTGCCTATCTTTTCCTTCCATCGAGTGCACAGTTCTCTCTAGCTATTGTTTTCTCCACACAGCTAGACATTAGAACGTTGTTTATTACATATATACTGCCTCCATTTACTTACCTCACATTCTGTCTGTTCTTCTGCTTGACCCACTGTTGCACCAGTCCTTCTTCAACTATCCTGGCTGAGGATATCTGTAACCTATGACTCCTGTATTGCCAAAACCCTTGGTTAATATTGGTGTTCATTTGGTTGGGACTTGATATCTCAGCAGGGGGTGGTCATATCATTCTACAAAGTTCTCCTCCCAAATTTATTGGCATCTCCAGACTTCTGATTTTCTATTTAATCAGATTATCTGTTTCATTTGTTCCCTCTTTTATGAACCCCAGATTGTCTGTTTTTCCTAAGCTATTTTTCTTTAATAAGTCTTATTTCCTCCCAAACTTTTAAGTACCATCGTGTCTCAGATAGATAACTGGATATTATTGTTACTTTTTAAAAATTTTTAGCCATGCTGATAGATCATGTTATTTCATTTTTTAAAAATTTCCATCTCCCTAATGGCCAATGACGTTGAATGTCAATGCTAGAAAGGATATGGAAAAACTGGATCACTTGGACTTTGATGGAAAGAATGTAAAATGGTAGAGCTATACTGGAAAACAGTTTAGGATTTTCTTTAGACACTAAATATGCAACTGCAAGTAATATGACCCCCTGGCACTTACCCAAGAGAAATGCAAACAAGTTGACTCAAAAATCTTGTTATAACTTCTATATTTGTATATAGCCCCAAATTAGAAGCAACCCAGATGTCCCTCAACAGGTGAATAGCTAAATTGTTGTATGTTCTTCCCCTGAACTACTATTCAGCAATAAAAAGGAGTGCATTTTTTATATACACAGCAACTTGGATGAATCTCGAGAATTATGCTGAGTAGTAAAAGTCATTCCCAAAGGTTACATACTGTATCATTCCATTTATGTAACATTCTTGAAATGGCATTATAGATATGGAGGATAGATGAAAAGTTGTCAGGGGTTAGTTTTGAGGGGAGGAGTGAGAGGCTAAGAACAGGTGGGAATAGATGTGGTTAATAGGAGGGATGTGTTCTGTGTCTTGACTGTGGTAGTAGACCATGAATCTATGCATGTAGTAAATTGCCAAGATCTAAATATGTGCGGATATCCGTGCTTATACATGCATGCACAAACAGCGCACACACATACACACACACAAGTAAGCTCTGTTCTTGCTGCACTCTCACCTCCTACTTACAACTCAGCTCCCGGAAGTCCGGCTTCGTCCTCACCTTTCCACTACACTGCACTCCTCGACATCACCATTGGCTGCTTTGATGCTAAATGCACTGACCCAAAGCCAGGCACTGTGACCGTCCTTGACTCTTCTCTTTCTTGAGTCCTCTACAGCGTAGAAAGCTGTTGACACTGTCTCCTTGAAACAGTTTCTTCATTTGGCTTCTGTGACACTGTACACTCCTAGGCTTTCCTCCTGCCTCTCTACTCACAACTCCACAGATTTTTTTCCTTCTCTTCATTCCTTCAGCCCACGTTTTTCTGAGGTCTATCCTCACCCTTCTTCTGATCTCACTCTCTATACTCTCTCCTGAGTGGTTTTTATCTGCTCCCTTCACTACGGATAGCATCCATGTGCTGAAAACTCTGTGGCCCAGACCTGCTGCTGAGATCTTTCTCTGAGCTATCAGACAGTCTTCATACACAGGCTCACTGGCCTGCAAATTCCACACTTTCGAAACAGAGCCCACAATTCTCTATGTCAAACCTCCTCCTCTCTGTGTTCTTGCTCGGTGAGTGTCACCACCAGGTTGTCCTTTCAGCAAAGGCACAAGAGTTTTCCTGGATTCCTGCCCTTCTTTCCCCCTCTCCTCGTATCCATTCACTCAACAACTTCTGATGTAATACTTTACCCACACTCACACATGAGTGTGTCCATGTGTACACAAACATACACACCTGCTTCCAAAATAGGGAGGTTGTCACCTTACATCTGGGGCTGGGCAAATACTTTCCCTTCTGGGAATGCTATCTCTATGGCTGAGCCAAGAACTCTGTTCCTCCAGGCCGCAATTTAGACAGTACTTTCCCTTTAAGAGTGAGTGTGCTTCTTGCACCTGTCTTCCCCTGTGTTCTGTGATAGCATCTTCTGCTCCCCCCCACCACCATCATAACACTTAGAAGATTGTATTTAAATTACCTGTTTATTTCTCATGTACCCCATTAGCTATAAACTCTCCCTAAGGGCAGGGATGGTATTTTGTTCCTCATTGCATACCACAGTAAGTGCTCAATAAATGTTTCTTGACTGATAGATGATACTAAATTGAACAAAGATGAGATCACTGGCTGCAAAGCCTTGAGCATGAGCAGTGAAGGGGCTGCCACGGGGTAAGTGATCATGTACTGGGTAAATAATCCCAGTGTGCATTGCCCTGCTGCACAGCCCCTGATTTCCACCCCTGTAGCCATTGCCTCTGAATCTTGCCAGTACTCTTTTCAGTTGTTGTCTCAAGCGTTCTCCTACAATGTATAGACCAGAGTGAACCAGGGTCTAAACCTGCTGACTGTACGTGTGGCATCATCAGTCTCTTGCGGTGGCTCCTTTGCTGGCAGGAGGACCTTGCTGATCCTCCCACACTGTGGTCCCTCTAACCTCAGTTGTTATTTCAACCTAATATGTTACCTCACCCACAGTGTATCTTTTGTTTTGTGTTTTGACCGTTATTATAATGTCTGGTTTAGTGGAAAGTACATTGAACTAGAAAGTCTGAGAGTTGGTTCCCCTTGACTCCATTGACTGGGGAGCTGCCTGGTGCAATTAATGGACTGTGACAGTCCATTTAAATCACAAAGAGCCACCCAGGATCCCTTACAGCAGCGGTTCTCAACCTGTGGGTCGTGACCCCTCTGGGGGTTGAACAACCTTTTCACAGGGGTCGCCTAAAACCATCCTGCATATCAGATATTTATATTACAATTCATAACAGTAGCAACATTACAGTTATGAAGTAGCAACGAAAATAATTTTATGGTTGGGTCACAACGTGAGGAACTATATTTAAAGGGCCAGAAGGTTGAGAACCACTGCCTTAGAGGGTCTTTATTGTATGGCAGTAAACACTTATTCTGTCCCACTATGTGGCCAGATTATGCATGTGAAGCAATTTGAAACACTCCAGGGAAGAAATCTTTGTAAAATGTAAGACTTGTCTGTAAGAAGCTTTACAATCCTCAGTGTGGTTTCACAGCTGACAGCTCATCTTCCTGACACATTTGGAAACTGAGGCTCAGTGATGTGTTCATGTGAACAAAATTAATAGACAGTGGAAACAATGATTTTCATTACATATAAAGATCTCAGGAAAATTATCTGTAAAAATGCCAGTCATTAGACAAAGGAGTTAGGACATCAATAGACAATTCATAGAAGAGGCAATGAAAATAGCTAATAAGCCTGTGAAAAGATGAGCCTTCTTTTATCTACAGAAATGCAGCTTAAAACATCAGCTTTCCTTTCTCAGCCTGGCTGTGACATTTGGTTTTGACAAAAGTGTGGGAAAATGTAGTATTCATTCCCATGTGTTTTTGATTGGAGTACAAATTGATACAAGCTTTGGAAACAAAATTTAGTACTATCTTTCAAAAGTTTAATTTTATATATTTTGCCACTATGGTTTATTCTCATACAGTATTGTTTTGTTTCATAATTTGCACAAGGGCACAGCAATGCCTGTTCAAGAATACACATTGTGGCATTTTTGTGACAGTGTGAAGAGACTAATTGAATAAAATTACAAAATAAATAAGACAGCAAATTTATCCATTAACATGGAGGCTACTTGAAAAATAAGGTAAATCTGTGTGTGTTATAAAATATACCCAAGAAAAAATAGTTTAAGAAAAAAGCAAGGCTCAGAGCAGTGCATAAAGAATCTCACTTGGGTTTAAAGATAAACACATATACACATACATTCACATACATAAACACCCATTTTCAAAGTTCGTGTGTACATGCATACTACACACATACACACATACACACACACATAGGCATAGAAAATTATCTCTGGGGAAGAGTTTTACTTTTCATTTTATATTCTTCTGTGCCAATTTTATTTTTAAATGGATATATAAATTTGAAAAGCTAGCATCTAACAAACCGTTATTCTTATTCTAGTGAGCTACAGTGGTGTTCATTGTTGTGCTCATTTTAATTGACCCAAATAGAAAAGAAAAATGCTTCAGGAGCTTTAGGTTTAGATTTAGATGACTTAAAAAAAAGTGAAAGAAGAATCTCACTCAGCAATTAAGAATTTCCACCATCAGCCCTGAAACCTAATAGAAAACAGGTAACTAATCTCTGGCCTTTGCTGCACCTTGTGGTCTGTCCACAGTCATGGAACGTAGGCCTCAGGTGGACGGGACCCTGAGAGGCCACCCGCCACCTCTCAACAATGGCCTCATTCTGTAGATTGGGGTCCTGCCTCTGGGAGAAATGAGTGAGTGCCCACCTGTCCACTCTTTGCTCCCTTGGGTCCCTTTACCACCTGGAGTCAGGCACTTGCCAAATACCTTCTTAATTTTATATACAAACAGTATTCTCCTTTTAGCAAAGAATTAAATGAAGAATGAATCATCTTTCTGAAATTTAAAGCACATGTCGCTTCCCTATTTAAAACCTTCCATGGGTTCCTCTTCCCAGTGCATTCTGTCCCTAGTTATTCTGTATACAAAAGCAAAGCTTCTTAACGTATTTTAATATGCCCTGTCTATATGACCTTTTGTCATTGGCATAGAGCTGGCGAAGGATGTGCTGAATGCATGAGCTCCTGTGACTAAGTGGCTGAGATAAGACAGGCCTTTGGGATCTTTACAGCTAGTCACCTCCCTCTGGGCTGGAATGATATTGGGCTACTTTCAGTTTTCCAGTCCAGCTTTTGTGCATAATCTGTCTCTGCCTAGAGCACTCTCTCCCAGGCCAACACCTTCCCATCCTAAAGGTCTCAGCTGATTTCTCAGGTGCTCCGTGGAGACTCCCTGTCCTCTCCACACTGCCCTGCTGATTCGTGCTGCTCACAGCACTCTGTGGGGCTCCCTGTTACCCATTACTTTTGCCACCATGGTTTAATCTGTGTATCCCACTTTTTGAGGAGAGAGAGACTTTCTGCCCTTCCTTGTAGTGAGTACACTAGTATGCCCCCTGCCACCACCTGATGCCTCACACACAGCGTATGCTTGATTAGCGTGTACTGAATGAATGAGCTCTAGACAAGACAGACCCCGGGTCAAATGAGCCCCAGCACCCTTCTTTTGCCTCTCTGACAGCCTCTCTTCCCACTGCCTTCCCCTGGTGCTATTCCCTGAGCCAAGCGTGGTGTGCAGCCTCATCATGTATATGCTATTCCTGGAGATTTTAGGACAGGATGGGAGTTATCAATTTAACATCCTCGGAGATTCTGTTTCCCAGGAAAAGGATACGTGTCCTGGAATGGTTCACGGTTCGGGGGTTGTTTTCCTAGTTTCCTCTCCAATCAGGTGGGTTCTTCACCTACCAGTCAGCATTTATGGCTTTTGGAAGCAGCACCACATAGTAAAATTTCTTCCTGCCACCTGGACAGGCTTAGTGCCTCCGCCCCAGACTATGCAGGGCATCTCCTGTTCTGCCGCTGGGGAAAAGCGGAGCCGAGCCGTGAATCCTGATTCTGCTTAGAGTGTTGGGAAACCTCTTCCTCGGAGTGTTGAGACCAGAATTTATGTTTGCTCTGGCAGAATTTCAGCGTCGCTCCTTCTCTCTTCTTCGGAAAAGGTTCTGTTGCTCTGGCAGGACCACCTTTGCTGATACAGGACTGGGCAGTGGAAACCACCTGAAAGTCTTCAGGTGCCTTCTAGGAGTGAACAAACCTACCCTAAGGCAGAGGAGGAATAGCAAAGGACAAGGGAGAATAGATCAATTTGTCCCTCCTCCCCCACACTCATAGCCTGTATTGAAATCAAAACTAAGGTAAAATCAAAATGAGTTTCTCTGCAATCACCTCACCCTATGAATAAGACCTTTGGAATACATGAGGCAACTGCATTCGAGTATCAGCTGTATGGACAGCATGCAATACTGGAGGGACTGCATTTAGTTTAAAACACCTCACTTTTTGGCATCAGGGATGATTTTATGAAGAGCAGGGGTAGCAGCTTCTTGAAGCTTCCCTAGAGGGGAAAAGTCAGGGCCTGAGAGTGCAAGTGAGTGTGCCTCTAGTCCCTCTGGTGGGCACTGGTCCGCATCACAGGGAGCCCAGCTATGATGGCTGTTAGCTTCAGAAGGGCCAGCAGACAGTGTCATAGGCACAGAGAGGGGTGTTTTTAGCTTAGAAATCCAGAAGGGAGACTATAAAGATAAGGGGGTCACATCTCCCTTTCCCATGGCACTGAGGGTAAAATTGTGGTCCCACTGAGGGTTATAAACAATAATTTCATTGATGCTCTGAAGCCAGAGTAGCCACCACCCTGCCCTTTAAGGGAAGCCTGCTTATATGGGGTCTGGGCTTGTTATTAGTGATGGGTAGGCAGGGCCGCTTAGAAACTATCCCCTTCCCATATGGGTAAGTGGGCAGCATTTCTGGTCTCCCATACAACCAGGTTCAGTATCTTTCCACAAACCTCTAAGGAGGACTTGTACCCTTAAGTGCTGGGGCTAATATTGCAGGTGCTAGAACAGAGCTGGTAACAAGGTACACTGGTCCCCGCCCTCAAGGAGTTCACATATCCTGTGTCTGAAGGGATTCTGGGCTCCTCCTATGTAATAAATAAGGTGGTTTGTTGGTGTCATTTCTCTGGAGGAGTGATCAGGACATGAGCCCTTGGTTTAGCTGACCTCCAGCCCTGTGTTTCTCACGCAGACTTTCACCAGCCTCCATCACAGGGTACTCAGTGGGTAAAATGCATGGCAAGAAGAAGATTTTCTTTTCTTCAAGAAATGGATTCAGCTTGACTTAAGGATGTTTTGGACAGATATCTTTATAAGATATATTATATTTTATTCCCTGGAGTATTCCTATATTGATAATTATATTAATAGTTGATAGGTAGAGATGAATTTCCCTGTTTCTCAACTCTGGGTGCACATTAGAATCACAAGAATATATATATACTAGGGGCCTGGTGCACAAAAATTTGTGTACTTGGGAAGTCCATCAGCCCGACCTGTGCCCTCTCGTAGTCTGGGACCCCTCTGGGGATGTCCACCTGCTGGTATGCCTGGTCAGCCTGGGTGAGGGGCTGATGGCTGTTTGCAAGCTGGCCAAGCCCCCCAGTGTGGACCCTCACCCCATTGGGGTGTGGCCAGCCTGAATGATGGGCTGAGGGCCGTCTTCAGGCTGCCCACAGTCTTTTCAGGTTTTAGGTCCCTACTGGGGTACCTGGTCAGTGTGGGTGAGGGGCTGATGGCTGTTTTCAGGCTGGCCAAGCCCTCCAGTAACGTCCCTCACCCCATTGGGGTGTGGCCAGCATGGGTGAGGGGCTGATGGCTGTTTTCAGACTTTCAGGCTGCCCACAGCTCCAATTGATCCAATGTCCCAGCAAGGCTGGCTAGACACAGGTTTCTTGGGTTTGTTTATCTTCTATAATTGATGCACTGTTCCTTTAAGCCAAGGCCTAGGCAGTTAACGAAACCTCCTCTCTGCTTTAGCTCTGGCTTCTATAATGAAACAATGTTTCCCTTAGAAGTCAGGCCCAGCCTGCTGTTTGCTTCAGCTCCTAGGATTGAAACAATGTTGCAAATATGTTGTTCCCTGGAGCAGAGAGAAGCCCAGGCGGCCCACAAACAGTTTCACTCCTGCTGCAACGGACGCTGCCTGTTTACTCAGGTCCCTGAGTGCCAGCCTCCATGTTGGCTGGGTTAATTTGCATACAGTCGCTCTGATTGACTGGTGGGCGTGGCTTAGGCATCCCGAAGGGATGGTCAGTTTGCATATTATACTTTTATTATATAGGATATTTAAATTCTTGTGCCCAGGTTCCCACTCCAGAGCAATAAAGTTAAAATCCTTAAAAGTAAGGCTCAGCCCAGCCTCAGTGGCTTAGGGGTTGAGTTTTGACCTGTAAACCAGGAGATTCTGGGTCAGTGCACATGCCCAGGTTGTGGCCTTGATTCTCCCAATGGGAGGTGTGCAGGAGGCAGCCTATCAATGATTCTCTCTCATCTATCTCTCCCTCTCTCTTCCTTGTTGAAATCAATAAGAAATATATTTAAAAAACAAGTAAGGCCCAGACATTGACAATATATTCAAATCATTAAATAATCCATATCCCATAAAAGTGTGACTTTTCATGACTCACTTAGAGAGAAGATAACTTCACAGTCCCCAAGCACTACCTGTATAACAAGTGAATTTAGACTTTTTCTCAAATTTTCTGGCATATTCTATAACTATAGTGATAACTGTGACTCTGTAATTGTCACCCTACCCCACCAACCCACCATTCTTATCTTGCTCCCAATTTATATTTAGCAGGACTCATATTTGAAAGCGGGAGGCAGTGGAGAAATAAAAGAAGGTAACCATTTTAAAACTTATGTAATTTATTGTTAGAAGAAAAGTTATGAAAAAAACCATAGAGGAGATTTGGGAGTCAGGAGAAGAAAACATTTTTTAACCATTAATTCAGGCTGAGAGGAGCTACCTCAAGGGATCCTCCTATCTTCTGTCTTAGGAAGGCCTTGGACTGAGGCTGTTAATGACCTGTGATGACAAAGAACTCTGCATGGTAGGAGCCAGACAAAGTGTCCCCAAGGACTTGCCCAGCCCTGGGAATCCACAGCCACTGAAAAAATGAGGCAGTAAAACTGGGTAGAAAAGCAATGTTAGAAGAAGATTTGATTCATCAAATCTAACGTTAGGCTCTCACCTAAGTTTTATCAAGAAAGGTAACTTAAAAATAAATATAATTTTTCTTAATGCCTTACCTTCTGTATTAGTTTGAGTGCTTAATGCTAACTTCTGTAGCAAACAACCTCCCAAATCTCAGTGACTTGACACAATTGTTTATTTCTCTCTGATAAAATCTAATTAGCTATGTGGCAGGTGCATTCCACAGAATCTGGGAGTCCTATGCTGGGTTCTCTGTATCAGGCAGATGAGGAAAGGGCATCAGGGATCTCATGAGATGGAAGGGGGAGGGTTATGGGCCAGACTGGAAATGTGGCTTTGTGTTCCTTCTATACTCTTTTGGCTGGACTCAGTCACTTGGCTGCAATTTCAAAGAATGCTTGGAAATGTAACTATACTCCCAAAAAAGAGGAAGTGGTTTTATGGGTGTCTAACTAGTGTCTGCCATTCCTTAATCATCTTCTTCATCATCATCACCATTATCATCATCATCATCGTTAACATCACCACAGCTCAGTTTGAGTCAGTATACTTTCCTAGCATTAGCCAAATCAAACTTTTGGGGTTACTTAACAAAGTATGTAAAAGACACTTTTTTTCTGTATAATATATTTTATTTCTCTATGTTTTCTGTCTTGATCTGTTTTAACATAATGAGTAACAGATAAGATTTAATTCTTCCCAACTAGACAATTTAAACTCTAACTCATCCAAGTCCATAATTGGGGGGAGGGGGGTATACCTTATTTTTGTAGGAGAAAATGTTTGTTCAGTTACTCAGTAAATATTCTGTCAGGAACCTACACACATCAGTGACTGGCTAATCGGTGGAGGTGAGCAAAGTCAGACAAGAAGTCTGTTCTCAGAGAGTTTATGTTCTATTAATATTGATGGGCAGAATGTTTGCAAAGAAAAGAGTATTGTCTTAAAAGAAATGAAACAAAGGAACCTGACCTAGACATAGGGGTGGAGAAAGCATTCCTGAGGAAGTACTACTTCACTGAGCTGTAGGAATGAGTAGGAGTTCAGACTTTGCACACAGTGGAGCATGCTGATTAGGGGAACTGAAAGAAGGCCCCTGTGGTTAGAGCTCAGAGTTTGAGGGAGAAGCATGAGTCGAGTGTTCAGAGATAGATCATGAAGGACTTGAGCCATGCTAAGGATTTTGACCTTTTTCCCAAAAGTAAAGGGAAGCCAGCTATTTCATTACTTCCCACACCACGCATCCATCACAGGCTTTTCCTGAAAGGTCTTTGGCAATAGGGAGGATACAGAAGCAACATCATGAGTAAGCGAATGGCGGAACCTTTCCCTAAGTGTTGTGGTTTTGAGCCACACACCATGTATCCCACATCTCTCCGGCTCTCGTTGTTTTCTAGAGCTGAAAGGCAGACCAGCTTAAAGGAAACGTGGCGTAGGGATGAACAGAAGCTGGAGAGAGAAAGATTTCTCCTGCTCCCAATGTGGGCCGTGTGCCTTTTCTGGCACATGATTTAGTGGGAAGACATGTTGGATTTGGAATCACATTTTTAGGCCTCTCCTCTGCTAGCCAATTCCATCTTATCAGCAACTTTCCAGTGGTTATTATCAGAAATAGGTCTAGATTATAGCCTTCTGAGTCCTGGTTCAGTATGCTTTCCATGCAGATCCAGATGTTGTTCTCTCCCTTCTCCATGATCTTCAGAACATCTCCTCTGACCGAGCTAGGTTTTCTATTCTTCATCCCTTTTTCTCCCCACTGAGATTATCTTTCTTTGCCTTTTTAAAACTTAAACTTCCTTTAAAATTGGAAGTCAAGGCTCCCATCTCCACAGACTCTACCCTGACAGCAAATGGATTGATTTCATTTTCTTCTCATTGAACAGAAAATCTGCTTGAGGGAATTGTCTTCAGCTAATTTTCTTGAAAACACCACACTGGGCTTTGATGACTTAAAGCAAGGAAAGACAGAAACTGACAGGACATGAAGTCTGTCTTTGTTATGAAGTTACTAGAAAAGTATAGTCAACTTATTAAGTGCTCATCCTCAATTTGTTCATACACAGGCTGATACATCTCACGTATTGCATCCCATTTGTACATCCCATGCAAGAAGGTTTGGGATTCATCATGATTAAATTTGTAGTAAAGCATTGTGCAGTTAATCCAGTTGATCCTGTACAGCCAGCCTAATGACATTCATTCCTACAGATTACAACCATGGAATCTTCTAGATTTATCGATATAGAAGAGTTGGAGAGATCAAAGCTTTGCCTTCGGCCCATTTATCCAGTCTCATCTGATTTCACACATTCTCCATGGCAGCTGCCCTGACCTGCTTTGTATTCCCTCAAAAGCCCCACTCTTTCTGACCCTCTGCTTTGCCTCTCTGTGCCAGGCATTGAAATGCCTTTCCACACATCTTTATGTCTAAACTCCAATGCCTCCTTATCCTGAGGCTTCCCTTTGTATCACCATTTAGAAGTAATCACTCTCTATTCTGTCCACTTTATAATCTAAAATATCTTTATTTACATATATGATGCATTTATATGTGTCTGATTCATGTTCTCTAAAAGGGCAGCTTTTGAGAGAGGGACATATAGTGTATCTTTCTATTTGTTTCCTGGAGCTCATTCTTCAGGGTATAAGTGTTTTGAGGTCAGTAAGAAAGAAGTTCAAATTGAGTTCTATGATTAAACATTTATCTATTGGACAAATTTTTTAACCTATCTTAATATCCTATATTCTTCATTAGCAGAATGGGAAAATCTCATGAGTATGGAATAAATGAGGACAATTTTAGGAGAACTCCTGGTCTGGGACCTTACTTATCCTATATAATAAAAGGGTAATATGCAAATTGACCCTAACAGCAGAACCACTGGGAATGACTGGTCACTATGACACACACTGACCACCAGGGGGCAGATGCTCAATGCAGAAACTGCCCCTGGTGATCAGTGCACTCCCACAGGGGGAGTTCTCCTCAGCCACAAGCCTGGCTGATGGCTGCCAGCACAGCGGTGGTAGCAGGAGCCTCTCCTGCCTCCTCTGCAATGCTAAGGATGTCTGATTGCAGCTTAGGCCTGCTCCCCACTGGCAACTGACATTCCCCAAGGGCTCCTGGGCTGCCAGAGGGATGTCTGACTGCCAGCTTAGGCCTGATATCCTAGGGAGTGGGACTGAGCCAGCAGGTGGACATCCCCTCAGGGATCCCAGACTGCAAGAGGGCACAGGATGGGCTGAGGGACTCCTCCGAGTGCACAAATTTTTGTGCACTGGGCATCCAATAATAGATAATCATAAAAAATACTTTATATTCTGCACATGTTTCTATGTCTGTGGTTGGTATATAATGTTTATTTGAAAGACAAAAAAAGTTATAAGTAATAATGATAATTGTAATATTCGATGAATACATATATAGTATATTTCATCCCATGAAATGAGTACTTGGATACATCATATTTCATAGAAGAGAAAACTGAGACAGAACAGCTGAGACATTTGTCCCATGTGGCACAGATATCTGAGGTGGCACAGATATCGGGGGAAATGGAACTTGAACTCTGGCAGTCAGATGCTAGGACCTGTACTCTGGACACAAGTTTCTGAATATTTTGTCTACGTTGAATTATCAGTTAATAGACAGTGCAACTCATAAGTGTAACCCTGTCCAGGAACAAATTAAAGTCTATTTACTCTCCCAGTTATTCAAAGGTAAAGCTCAGTTTTGTTTTGTTTTTTCCCCCCTAATTAGCTATCTTCTCTGCAAGGTAAGCCCCCCAAGTCCATTCCATCTTTCCTTGCAGTTTAGGTTTGCATTTAATGTTTTCTCTCTTCAGAATGTGTAAGCACTGAGCTTCCCTGCATTTCTCTTGGTCTCCCTGCCCTGGACAGTCTCCCATTATTTTATGTGCCTCTGAAAGATATCATTGTTTGAAATGCTACTAGGAGAAGTGGGATAAGAGAAGATAGAGTTCCTGGTGACATGAACACTTTAGTTCATTGACACCAGGGGATCTTAACATGGTCATCTGTGGACTTGGGTCAGCACTTATAATCACTTGGGAAGCCCAAGCTGGGAAGATATGTGATGGAAATAAGGGGAATGGTGCTGAAGAAAAGGGAGATTTCCCTCTCTGTGCAGCTTCTACATGCTTAGATTTTATGAACTCTAAATGGTGGTGAATTTTCTTGTTCACTATCTATGGTAAAATACAGCTGCAGTTTGGACTCCACCCTCTTCCCTTAAACGGGTGATTAACTATTTGTGATGAATAATTATTTAATTGCCAGTTCAACCACATGTGGTTAGTTGTTTTGCTTTCTTCCCTTCAGTGTAAGCCAAGTCTTCTCAATAACAAAAATAATCCAGAATTAGTCAACTGCCTTTTAACAGGTTTTCATTCAGTCTGCCACAGCGAGAAGAGTCCAATTTTACATCACCTTTCGCTTAGAAAAATAAATAAATGAGAGGGCCCACTCAGCCAGTCAGATGTTTAACTCTCACATCATTTCCTGTGAATAATGTCTTCACTGGATTTTGAACATTTTACTTTATCTTTGGATAAAAATTTAATCAGAAAGAATTATTGCTTTTGAAATTCCCATTTAACCTTTATATTTACAACAGATGCAAAACCACTCTCTTTTTATGAGCTTGTATCCTGATCCACTTTTTCTGAGAATATTTTTCCCAAGAGTTGTGAAGCATGATAAGAGGGGTCATTGAAAACTTCCAACCTTCAATATTCACTTCTTTCCATTTTTATATCCTCTTCACTCTACTAACTATTTTAACAGTGACTTGCTGTTTTAAGGACATTCTTTTAATGCCACTAAATTCTTTTTTATTATCTTGAAATCCTTTTTTTCTTTTCATCATTAGAAGTATTTAATGTTTTCTGTCTTAAGAATGTGTAAGTGCTGAACTTCCCATAAAGTGTGCATTCCACCTTCATTTTAAATGGTTTATCAGCAAACAGATATGTAAGTAGAGTTCAGAATATGCTTTTGCACTTAGCTGTAACTTAGACTTAAATTTTCTCATTCAAGCAACTTGTATGTAGAAAGCCAGCATGCTATACAATATGGAGTGCTTATTTTTATTAATAAAAATAAGTTATTTGGTAGTGGAAAATCAAATTATACAAAAATATCTAGAATCAAAACTGAAATTCTCCTCAATTCCTCTTCTTGGAGGAATCCATTGATAATAGTTCTGTGTATCTACTTTCAGGATCTAGAATGTTTATGCAATTCAAACACTTATATGTGCATATGTAGGTACACAGACAGTAGTATACATATTGTTCTATATCTCACTTTTCCCCATAACAGGATATGCCTGGAATATTTTTATAAATATATTTTATTAATTTTTTTTACAGAGAGTAAGGGAAGAAGGATAGAGAGTCAGAAACACTGATGAGAGAGAAATATCAATCAGCTGCCTCCTGCACACCTCCTACTGGGGATGTGCCTGAAACCAAGGTAGGTGCCCTTGACCAGAATCGAATTTGGGACCCTTTAGTCCACAGGCCAATGCTCTATCCACTGAGCCAAACTGGTTAGGGCTACTTGGAATATTTCTTAAAATGATAGTACATATGGGTTTATTTTTGTCTTTTTAAAGATAACATAATATTCATGAACCATATCTTAGTCATTTCAGTACTGATGGGTATTTACATTATTTCCATTTTTTTGCTATTTGAAACCTTCTGTAGGATAGATTTTTAGAATAAACTTGCTAAGTCATAAGTATATGTATCTTATCATCTTGATACCTACTGAAATAGCCATTCAGAAAGGGTACCTGTTCATTCTTCTCAAAGGTGTGTAAGAATATCTGATTCTCACTAGCCTTAAAGATGTGTATTTTTTAAATCTCTGTAAAAATAGCATATATAATAAAAGACTAATACACAAATCAACCGAATGGCAGAACAACTGGTAGCCATGATACACACAGACCAGGGGGGGGGGGGGGGATGCTTAACATAGGAGCTGCCCCCTGGTGGTAAGTGTGCTCCCATTAGGGGGAACACCACTCAGCCAGAAGCCAGCCTCACAGTTTGCAAGCCCCGCTGCAGTGATTGGAGCCTCTCCCACCTCTGTGGCAGTGTTAAGGACATGCCCGGAGGGGTCCCAGACTACGAGAGGGCACAGGCTGGGCTGAAGGGGTCCCCCCCCCAGTGTACGAATGTCATGCACCAGATGTCATGCATTGGGTCTCTAGTCTTAATATAAGATCCCGTTGTTTTCTTTTACTTTTTTACAATTTTTAGTGAGTTTAACATCATTTCACATACTTAGTAGCCACTTGCCTATTTACATCCTTTGTGCATTTCATTGGTGGATTTATTCATGTTTTGCATATTAATAAATTAGAATTTGTATGAGTTGTAACATTTTCTCAATAGTTATTTTAAAGCTGCAGCACAGAGCCCTGTGGATTCCTTGGAGAAGACCCTGAGTTGGGAGAAGTGCCTGACTGGCAGAGCTCTCCAGGGTCCCACCCCCATTCCTTACTACAACCACACACAAACATGGTTCAGCAAGGTACTCAGCCTTAACCTGCATTTCATGTCAGGCTTTGAGTTTAATTAAATAAGGTTCCTGGGGATAAAGACAGATAAAAAAAAAACAACACACAAACAAAACAACAACAAAACCTGCTATGAGAGGAAGAACCATGAAAGATTAAATATTAAATTTCTATTTTATTACAATTACCTATATCCTATCAACTATACTATTAATATATTTAAAATGCTGATAGATAATTATTACAAATTCCATGTTAATATTAATATGTATTTTATTCTTTAAAATAGCTTGAACATATATTTGAAAATAGAAGTGTGCATATGTCTATAGACAATGCTTTAAGGTTTCTTTATCACTAGAGGCCCGATGCAAGAAATTCATGCAAGAGTAGGCCTTCACAGCCCTAGAAACTGCTTTGGCCCTCACAGCCGCAGCTTTGTCCAGAAGGTCATCTGGAAGCGTGTCCAGGTAGTTGTCAACTGTTCAGCCGTTTGGTCTATTTGCATATTATGCTTTTACTAGAAGCCTGGTGCACAAATTCATGCACGGGTGAGGTCCCTCTGGGAGGCCTGCAGGGATCAGGCCAAAACCCACAGTCCAATGCAGCCTGCAGCTCCTACTTGCTGCTCCCACTCACCCTGGCCCCACCGTACCTGTTAGGGGCTCACGCCCAATCAGTCTCGATTGGGAGAGGCTTGCTCTGCCTCAGCAGTACTCACCAGCCATGAGCCCTGCATCCAATGCCCTCTTAAGGGGAGTAGCCTGCAGGATCGGGCTGAACCCAGCTCTTTGACATCCCCTGAGGGGTGCTGGATTGCAAGAGGGTGCAGTCCAGACTGAAGGACCCCATGGGTACACGATCAGGCCAGGGAGGGACCACAAGAGGGCTCCAGGGCATGTCTGGACCATTTTGCTCAATTCCTATCAGCCAGATCCCAGCAGCAAGATAATATACCAGTCAGAGCATCTGCCCTCTAGTGGTCAGTGCATGTTATAGCAACTGGTCAACTAGTTGACTGTCTGCCCCCTGGTGGTCACTGAATGTCATAGTGAGCGGATGACCATGTTTAGCATATCATTAGCATATTATGCTTTTTTTGGTTTTTCTGCCGTTTGGTCTATTTGCATATTACCCTTTTATTATATAGGATTATTACAGATTATTATAGTGCTCATTTATTTATTTGTTTATTATCTATTGTGTTATTTACTTTATAGATGATGCATTCATCCAAGGATTTTGCTAATTCAAGGCAAAGCATGAATCTGCTGTCTAGAGTTGTGGGTAGCTAATTTGAATCAACCTTTTAACTCTATAAATGGAGAGTGAATCTCAACTAGAGTTGTACCCAGATCCTTGGCATATGGACTCTTAGTGCAGTGTACTGTCCTCACTTTGCCATTCTTTTTTTTTTTTAATCCTCATACAAGGATATGTTTGTGGTTTTTTTTATTGTTGTTGTTTTTGGTTTTTTTTTTAGAGATAGAGGAAGGGAGAGAGAGAGAGAGAGAGAGAGAGAGAGAGAGAGAGAGAGAGAGAGAGAGAGAGAGAGAGAGAAGCATTGATATGAGAGAGAAACATCAATGGATTGCCTTCCATATGCTCTGACATTGGGGATAGAACCCCAACCTAGGTATGTGCCCTGACCTAGAATCAAACTCATAATCCTTTGATGTACAGACAATGTTCCAAGCAGCTGAGTAACCCAGCCAGTGTCCACCTTTGCCATTCTTAAATGGTTAATCTTGAACAGATCTTCTTAACATCTTTGAACCTCAGCTTTTTTCTCTCTTTCAATAAGAATACTATTGCATGCATTGTCATCCTGACTAGTGAAGAGTTGGTAGGATAATGAATGTTCTTACCTTTTGTGAATAGCATAGTACTTTATAAAAATGTGAGGAACAGTGCAAGTATCTGTTGGCTTTATTAGGGTGTTAAAAGTAGAATTGCTAGTTTGAAAAGCCACTAAGGTAATTAAACATTTTCTTTTTAGCACATTTCCTTGTCATGTAGACCAGCATTGATATTTTAGCTCTAGTCTCCTCTAAAATGAACTTGATTTTTTCTAGTTCTATTTTTTCAGATTCTAAAAAGAAGGTGTAGGTATGGGTTTCATTCTTTCTGAAATAAGAATGGAGTAATAACACAAGATACCAAGGTAGTACTATGAGGGCATTATTTTGAATGCTTCTGTGTTTTGTTTGTTGTTTTAAGAAGGACCTAATCTCTGCAGTCATCTACAAGACATTTTTTGTAAGTTTAATCATTAAATAAGACTTACTATAACAGATTTATTCAGACTTATTCAAAAAAGATTTTTTAAATGAGAAAGTGGTGGGTATTTACATTATAAGATAATTTGCACTTGCATACTCAAAAATCTCCTTTAAAAAATTTTTAGATATCTACAGTCATTTCACAATTATTTATTCAATTCTTTCAGCAGACATCCCATGGTCTTTGAATGCAACAGAAAATAAAATAGCAGAAATTCCTGCCTTATGGTGTTTACCTTCTAGCAGGAAAAGACATACAACAAACAATAAACTTAAAATGAGAGTAAATGATATTATATACTTGATGTGATATATGCAGTGGAAAGAAGAGTAAGCAGTACATGGAACCATGCAATTTTAATTGGATGGGAGGAAGACTTTTCTAGAAGATGACCTTTGAGAACTGAATGGAAAACTGAGGCAGTGTGTCATGTGTTAAAGACTCTATGTCAGGAATGTGCCTTCAGAATTGGAATAACACCAGAGGGTCCAGAGTAAACTTGAAGTAAGCAAGCTGGGAAGCAGTAGTAGATGATATCTGATAGCAAAGAGCACTGGTCTTTTAGAACCCTTGTAGTCTCTTTTAAGGATCAATTTAAGGAGCATATTACTTATATTATGTGAAATTTAAGTCTTTATCCTAATTTACAAAATTGGTGACAAAAATGGAAATTATTCTCTCAATCTCCAGTACAAAATATTAAACCAACTAAGTTCAACCTAAGAAATATTAAGCTTCCACTTTATTTTAATTAAGGAACCAAAATGGTCTAGTTGGACCTCATCTAATCTAATAAAAGAGTAATATTGAAATCGACCATTTCTATGGGATGTCTAAGCCATGCCCACCAGCCAATCAGAGTGGCTGTATGCAAATTAACCCAGCCAAGATGGAGGCCAGCAGTCACGGAGCTAGAGTAAACAGGTGGCTTCCGTTGCACCAGGAGTAAACTGTCTGTCAGCCAGCTGGGCCTCTCTGTGCTCCAGGCAACATATTTGCAACATTGTTTCAATTATAGAAGCCTTGGAGCTGAAGCAAACAGCAGGCTTCCGTTGCCCCAGTGATGGAGAAAACTGCCTGCCGAGAGTCTACTAAGGCAACATTCTTTCAATTATAGAAGCCATGAAGCAGAAGCAGACAGGAGGCTTCCTTACCTACCTAGGCCTTGGCTTAAAGAAACAGTGTATGAATTATAGAAGATAAATAAACCCCAGAAACCTGCTTCCAACCAGCCTTGCTGGGACATTGGATCAATGGGAGCTGTGGGAAGCCTGAAAGCCTGAAAACAGCCCTCAGGCTCGCACCCAGGCTGGCCAGGTACCCCAGTAGGGACCTAAAACCTGAAGGGACTGTGGGAAGCCTGAAAATGCCCCTCAGGTCCTCACCCAGGCTGCCCAGGCACCCCACTAGGGACCCAACACCTGAAGGAGCTGTGGGCAGTGTGAAAACAGCCCTCAGCCTGTCACCCAGGCTGACCACACCCCAATGGGGTGAGGGTCCACACTGGGGGGCTTGGCCAGCCTGCAAACAGCCATCAGCCCCTCACCCAGGCTGACCAGGAATGCCAGCAAGTGGACATCCCCAGAGGGGTCCCAGACTGAGAGAGGGCACAGGCCAGGCTGAGGGACCTCCCAAGTGCACAAATTTTTGTGCACCGGGCCCCTAGTTTTGTATATGAAGAATTGTCACAGAAAAGGGAAAAGGTTATAAATGGCATTCATGGAGCAACTCAATGAGTTTTTTGTGTATTGTCCCTGTATCCTATGACCTTATTAAACTAGTTTAATACCAGGGGTATTTTTTATTTATTTGTTTGTTTGCTTATTTATTTTTTCACTGTAAGGGGGTAGTTCATGGAAAGAAGTCATATTCTCTGTGAAGTCATTTTCATTTATTTATTTCAGATCTGTGCATTTTTTGTTTCTTGCCCTGTTGCACTGCTAAGGACATTCAGTGATATGTTGCATAGTAGTGAGAGTGGATATTCTTTCTTTTTTCTCAGTTTTAGGGGAAAGAATTGGGTATTTTGCCATGAAGTATAATGTGAGATATTGGGTTATTTTACTAGTAGATGCTTTTATCAAGTTGAGAAAGTCCTCTTCTACTCCTAGTTCTGAGAGTTTTAATCATGAAAGGATGTTGAATTTTGTCTGATGACTTTCTGAATCAGTTGATATGACAATGATCTTTTTCTTCTAAAGGCTATTAATATTTTAAGTGACATTGTTTGTTTAATGTTGTATTAGCCTTGTATTCTAATCATTATATGTATTGTTGGATTTAATTTGCTAGAAGTTTGTTGAGGATTTTTGCACCTATGCTCATGAGGGTTATTGGCATATGCAGTTAACCCTCAAACAACATGGATTTGAACTGTGCAGGTCCACTTATCAGATTTTTTTTTCAATAAATGTACAGTCAGTCCTCCACATCCCTGGATTTTATATCTGCAAATTCAATTAACTGAGGATATAAAACAGTATTTTCAGTCCCTGGTTGGGAATGCACAGATACAGAAAGCCAACTATATGCATTGTTCTACATCACTTTATGTAGCAACTTGAGCATTGGAGGATTTTGGTGTGAAAGAAAGTCCTGGAACTACTCCCTGTTGATGTTGAAGGAGGACTGAAGTTTTGGGGAATCAAAAGTTATGTGGAGATTTTCAACTGCATAGGGAGGGGAGAAGGTCAGTGCCCCTAATCTCTGCATTATTCAAAGGTCAACTGTAGTTTGGCATGTGTTTTTTGGGTTTTTGTTTTTGTAATATCTTTGTCTGGGTTTGGTATCAAGGTAATGCTAGTGTCATAAAAGGTGTTGACAAGTGTTCCCTTCTCTCATAGTCTGGAAAAAAATTGCATAAATTGATATTATTCTTTAAGTGTTTGGCAGACTTTGCTTGTGAAGCCATCTGGACCTGGAATTTTTTTTGTCAGAAGGGTTTTATCTACAAATTTATTTTTAAGTGAACTTTAACAGTCTACATCTCTCAAGAAAATGGTCTATTTAATTTTAAATGGCTGCATTTGTAGGCATAGTTGTGGTTTACAGTATTCCTTTATTATTGTCTTACCTAGAAAGGTATTGCTATATTGTTCCTTTTCATGATATTTATAATCTATGTCTTATCTAAATTTTTTGTCACTGTGGATACAGTTTATCAGGTGTGTTTTTTTCTCAAGAAATTCAACATTTGGTTCCACAGTTTTTTCTATTGCTTTTCTGCTCTCAATTTCATTGATTTCTGTTCTATTATTTCATTCCTCTGTCTTGCTTTGGGTATTGTTTGTTCTTCTCTATTTCATTAAAGTTATAGCTTTAATCATTGATTTGAGCTCTATTGTGTTTTCTAATATAAACATTTAATTAATAATCCCTGCTTTAGCTGCATCCTACATATTTTGATATGTTGTACTTTGATTTTCACTCCAGGTGTTTTCTAATTTCCCTTATGGTTTCCTTTGAACCCATGGGTTATTTAGAAGTATATTGTTTAATTTCCAGGTATTTGGATTTTTTTCTATGCCTTCCTATTAATGGCCCCTGGTTTATTTTCTTATTGACTATGAACATACTTTGAATTACTTCAGTTCTCTTAAATTTGTTAATGTCTGTTTTATGTCCCAGAATGTGGTCTATCTTGGTGAATGTTCCATGTATTTCAAAAGTATTTGTATGCTTTTGTTCAGTTGAGTGTTCTATCAATGTTAATGAGGTTAAGTTTCCTTCAATGTAATAATATTCAATTTTCTTTAATGTTTTTTTACATGCTTATTCAATTACAGAATCCCCTGACCATAACTGTATCTTATTGATATAGCTGGATTAAAATTCATTATCTTTTTTAAATTTTCCTATCTGTTCTTATTGCCTTTCTCCAGAATGTGTATTTTCACTATTTTATTGTTATTTGCTTATTACTTATACTCTCAATTTTAATGCCTTTGATTTTCAATATACATCTTTAATTAATCAGAGTCTACCTTCAAATAACATTATATCCCTATATGTATAGTGTCAGGAACTTACTGTTGTATACTCTCAATCTCCTTGCTGTCCTTCGTGTTTCTCATTTTTTTACTTATAGATACGTTGTAAACACACAGTATACTTTTCTTAAGTAGTTTTAGAGCAATTAAAAATAAGAAAAAATATTATTTATGTAGGCTTCTCTAGAATGCTTCATTTTTTTGTGTGTATAAACCCAGATTTCTGTCTTGTATCATATTTCTTCTGCTTCAAGAACTTTCTGTAACATTTCTTGCAGTGTAGGTCTGCTAGAAATGAGTTCCCTCTTAATTTTTGTTTGCCTGAAATAGGTAATTCTCTTTCATTTTGAAGTAAAGTAGTATCAATATCAGATAAATAGAAATAATTAGAATCTGGAGATTTGGGCTTATATTATAACTAGGGGCCCAGTGCACAAAAATCTGTGCACTCAGGGGGGAGGGGTCCCTCAGCCTGGCCTGGGACCCCTCGGAGGATATCCGCCTGCTGGCATGCCTGGCCAGCCTGGTGAGGGGCTGATGGCTGTTTGCAGGCTGACCAAGGCTTCCCAGAGGGGACCCTCACCCCATGGGGGTGTGGCCAGCCTCGGTGAGGGGCTGAGGGCCGTTTTCAGGCTGCCCACAGCTCCCATTTACCCAAGGTCCCAGAGAGGCTGGCTGGAATCAGGTTTCTGGGATTTATTTATCTTCTAAAATTGAAACTTCGTTACCTTGAGCGGAGGCCTAGGCAGGCAATGGAAGCCTCCTGTTTGCTTCAGCTCCATGGCTTCTATAATTGAAACATTGTTGCTTGAGCAGAGGCCCACCGGCCTAGTCAGGCAGTTGCAACAGAAGGCTCCTGTTTAGCTCTGTGGCTGCTGGTCTCCATCTTGGCTGGGTTAATTTGCATACAGCCACTCTGATTGGCTGGGAGGTGTGGCTTTGCTGGTGGGCGTGGCTTATGTGTCTTGGAGTGATGATCATTTTGCATATTACTCTTTTATTAGATTAGATTCTACACAATCTAGCTGGTAAAACTCAGTCTTCTTTTCTCTAAAATGTGAATAATTGTGATATCAACATACATACATGTACCACCATGCACATCTTAAGTGCTGAAGGAATGTTATCCAATATCATCATCTGACATGATTTTTTTCTCAGTCATCTCCTGATATTTCACAGCGGAGAGTCATTCCACCAGGAAAGAAACATAGAGTCTGGTTTTACATGAGTTTTTAAGATATCTTGGTTTTTACCCTGGAAGAAATAATCTTAAGGAATTAAGGAATGACAGAGCCAAGTGAGTCCCAAACTCTCACTTACAGATAACTGAGATTCAGAGAGAGCAGGCACTTGCCCAGGATTACACTCTGCTGAGATATGTGCCATTGGAAATTCCTGGCTACTCTCAAAGCTCTGAGTGGTTGAGCACTGTCTTACTCCTCTCTTTATTCTCCACAAAAACTGTGTATATACTTTGTGGTTATCTGTGGAAATAATGAAATAATTCCTATTATCCTATATTCTTCCTGGCTTATTCAAGGACAAGGGTGGGCATGTTTGTAAGCAAATATTTTGTAAATATGCTTATTTTTCAAAATCAAGAGTAGTTTAGGCAGATGATGATCTACACAACAGAAAATAAATTAAAATCTGGAGAATAGTGGTTACTCTTTTTCCTCTGTGGTTTTCATCTACACAATGCATCATAATGCTTCCAATTCCTTTTAATGGTTCTTGCACTGCCAGTGGGAAAACAGCACTCTTCATGCAACCAGAGAATTCTGAAAGCTTATTTCTTGCAGACAGCATAAACCTTCAATTCCACAATGGTAGCAATGGTGGTTTTGCCCAATGTTTTTAATGGTAAATGGAATCAGAACATAAGAAGATCTGAATGCATACTTTAAAGGAATTTGCAAAGATGACTAGGAGGGCCTAAAAAAAGCACATTTCAGTTTGTTTCTTTCGCATCTGTGTTTATTTTTCTCTTTCTCTTGTGCATATTGAGATTTTTTTTTTTTTTTTTTGGTAAAAAAAAAACACAAGCAAATAGTTTCCAAAATGTTCACTGATGGGGTAGATTAGTGTGTTCTTTGTAGATGTAATTATTAAATAATTCAAGGGCCTAACCCCAAAGTGACATTTTTCTCCTTATCCATAGGTAATTTCTAATACTGTATTCCCTTTAACCCAGGAGCTATTTATATTTTACTATTTTTATATATTATTAGAGTCCTGGTTCACAAAATCCGTGCACTTGGTGGGGGAGGGGTCCCTCAGCCCAGAATGCAAGAGGGTGCAGGTCAGGTCAAGGGACCCCATCAGTGCACAATCAGGGCTGGGGAGGGATGCAGGAAGTTGGGCATGCCCAGCCTGTCTCATTCCGTCCCAATTGGCTGGACCCCAGCAGCAAGCTAGCCTACCAATAGGAGCATCTGCCCCCTGTTGGTCAGTGCATGTCATAGTGAGTGGTTGAGTGGCCTTAGCATCTCATTAGCATATTATGTTTTGATTGGTTGAACGGGACCCAGATGACTTGACACTTAGCATATTAGGCTTTTATTATATAGAATATCTAATAAATTTTACTGCAGATATCTAATGTCCCAGGCACAGGTTTGAATCAAACGAAAAGCATAATTCTTTTAATGTCCTTTATGTTGTTTCATTAAATTAAAGTACCAATCAGTGAAGGCAAGTTAAGGAGAGGAGAATGAACCCAAATGAATAGAGGAACTGATAGGTCACCATATGGAAAACATAGCTTATGAACCAGTATAAAGTTTTTTTATTGTTTCCTTCAATTTCTAAGAGGCAATCCTAGCAACAGAAGTCACATTTAGAACTTACAGACTTGATATATATATATATACACATACTCCATATTTTCTGGCGTATAAGACGACTGGGCATATAAGATGATTTTCCTGGGTTAAAAAGTCCTGACAGAGACTGTATGTGGCACAAAAAGGAGCCAACCAGAGATACTTGCGGTCTCCATCTGGCTCCACTGAAATGAATGGAGTGTGGCCGTTTTTGAGCTCCCCCCAGGTTTTCAGTCCGGCTTGGAAGTTTCAGCACCCGCTCTATAAGACAACACCCAGCATATAAGATGACCCCTGACTTTTGAGAAGATTTTCCTGGGTTAAAAAGTCATCTGATACGCCGAAAAATACAGTGTGTGTGTGTGTATTAGAGGCTTGGTGCATGAAAACTCATACACACAAGGGGTCCCTCAGCCAAACCTGTGCCCTCTCACAGTCTGAGACCCTTGGGGGTTGCCCATCTGCTGGCTTAGGCCTGCTCCTCAAGAACAGATGATCTAAAAGAAATAATCATATCCTTGGGTAAGAATTTTTTTTAAAAGGTAATAGTTGCATGAAAATTCACTGCCAGCAGGGCTGAGGGGACTGGGAGCTGCCATCTTGTGACTGTGGGTACTGCCGTCTTGTGAGGGTATGATGGTCGATTAGCATATTACCTTGTAGTCAAGCCAGTCCTAGACCACCTCAATAATTTTTCTGGCATTGCCATAAGCACACTGATGTGATACATACATGATTAGACTTTATGTCTATTCCCAAGAGTATTTTGTGAGGACTGAGGTGCCAACATGTTCGAGGACTGGAGAGCCAGGTATAGGTTTGCTCTTAAAACACTTTGACAGACTCCTTTCCTTTCTGGCTGATGTTGGTTAAAATAATAGAAGTCTGGGCCTAAGATTAGGTCTTCAAATGAGACAAAGTAACCGGGATTCTAATTGCTTTAAAAAAAGAAAAGAAAAGCAATAATTGACTTTCATGTTCAGGTCAAGACTCCATAATAGATTTGTTGATAAAGCAATTGTTTTCATGGTCATGTGTATTGATTTCAATTTTCTGTTGTTGTGTGCATATTTTGAAAGAAGACTTTGGATAATCATTGTGATTTTCCAAGCAGCTGGTCTTCTTCTGGCATGGTTACAGGTCAGTCTGTTTCCCCCTAATCTAAACTAATAAAAGCGAAATAGTAAAATTAACCGTTTCTCCGAGACAGGGTAAGCCACGCCCACCAGCCAATCAGAGCGGCTGTATGCAAATTAGCCCAGCCAACATGGCGGCCGCCACTCACGGACCTGAGTAAACGTTTAGGCAGCGTCCCTTGAAGCAGGAGCGAAAGCGATACTGTTTTCGGCCCTTGGCGGGCAGGCTCTGAAACATGTTTCAATAATGTAACAATCATAGAATCCTCAGGAGCTGAAGGGAACAGCAGCCTGGCCTGCCTTACTAAGAGTAACAAAGTCTCATTATAGACGCTGCGCTCACTGCGAGGTGAAGCAGAGGAGGTTTCGTTACCTCAGCCCACCTCAGCTTAAAGGAACAGAAACCTGCATCCAGCCGGCCTTGCTGGGACGTTGGTCAATGGGAGCTGTGGGCAGCCTTAAAGCCCCTCACCCAGGCTGGTCAGGCATGCCAGCAGGTGGACGTCCCCCGAGGGGTCCCAGACTGTGAGAGGGCACAGGCTGGGCTGAGGGACCTCCCGAGTGCACAGAGCGGCTGCAGGGCGGGACAGCACAGGACCCAGGACCCGTGAGAGGGAAACAGGCGGCAGGGTTGGAGGGCATCGGGGAGCGGTAAGAGGCAACAGGGTCGGCGGCCTGCTTGGTGGGCTTCCCAGGCCCTTTGCGGGGCATCGGGGAGCAGTAAAGCAAGCCTGCAGGGGCCGGGGTCCTGCTTGGCAGCTCCCCAGACCCCTTGGCGGCACCGGGAAGTGGGAAAGGAAGGTAGCAGGGGACGGGTGAGTGGGAAAGAGTCGGCGGCTTGCTTGGCGGCTCTCCAGACCCCTTCCGGGGATCAGGGAGCAGGAAAAGGCTGGCCTGACCATGAGGCGGGGTTTTCCCTGCTTTCTGGTGGCTCGAGGAAGATGGGCAGTAGGCAAGCTTGGGAGGCAGGCCGCACCCAGCCCTGGTCACGCTCAAAAAAGAGAACAACATGCAGGGGAGGGCAAGAGGCTGAGAGATCATCATAGAGGGAGTGCCTGCTCCAAGCCTCCACGGTGTGCCTGGGGGCAGGCCCCCAGCAGGTAGACACATACAGGAGGACTGCTCCGAGCCTCAGATGCAGCTGGGGGCAGGTCCCCAGTGGCCACACACACACACACACACACACACACACACAAAAGGCGCCTGACAGACTGGGGCCATCATAGGACATCCACTGAGGGGTCCCAGACTGTCAGAGGGCACAGGCCGAGCTGAGGGACTCCCTCCACCCCGAGTGCACAAATTTTTGTGCACCGGGCCCCTAGTCTGACCATAATGTCATAAAATGCTAGCTGTTTCCTTAGCAACTGTTCAGGGTAGGCTCACTGCTTTCTTTGCCTCGGTCCAGTGGTGGGCGGCAGGCAAGCTTCTGCAACTACAGGGGCGTACATCATTACTGAAGGTCTTCACATCACTGGATCACTTGTGTCATTTTCATTCATTCAGAGAATCCAAAAGTAAATTGTATAAGAAAAAAATATATATATATACATACATATATATATTCTGCTCATATGATTTTTTTAGGGTATTGAAAGTTTTTTCTTTTCAACTTGTAAATTTTTCTGCCCACTTGTGACCTTGTCTTCAAATTACATAATTGATAAGAATTCAGAAACTATAATTAGTAAATTATAAAATGCTCCATAGATACTCTTTTTATCTAAGCCAAAACCAAACATCTTCTCTTCCACTGCAGTTTTTCTGATTTGCTTTCCCAATTCCACCTTCTAAATCAGGCAGAGCTTATACTTTGTTCCATATATTTTAAACTTTCTTTTGTTGTTGTTAATCCTCACCCAAGGATATTTTTTCCATTGATTTTCAGAGAGAGTGGAAGGCCGGGAGAGAGACAGAGAGAAAAACATCAATGTGAGAGAGACACATCAATTGGTTGCGTGCGCTCTGACCAAGGAAGAGATGGAATCTGCAACTGCTGTATGTGCTCTTAACTGGAATCAAACCCCTCACCCCTCAGTCTGAGGGCCAATGCTCTAACCATTGAGCAACAGGCTAGGGCCTATATATATATATTAAAGTCAACAGTAATGAAACCTTTCCAGAGATCTTCTCTCTTACTTACTCCCTCCCCACACCCCTCTGAAATCCTATGCCATTTAGAGTTAGTGCCAAACAAATTAATGTTTTGTATATACTTGCTGGGGATTGAATAGAACTTAAACGTATTTGGGAAGCCAATACCAAGTTATATGAAATAACTAATCTTATTTTCCTAAATACTATCAAAATCTTTTATAATCCCCAACACTTACTTAGCATAGTGCTTAGTACTCAGTAGGGTGCAGAATATTGCAACAATCTGAATTACTTATAAAACATTGATATTGACCACTTCGCTGAGAGAGAAAAAGCTACTTTTGTTCTTTATTCTTCTCCTTCAAGACTCAGCAATGGGAAGCAAGCAGTGCCCTGGTATTCCTTTGCTTTTTTTTATTCTTGCAGGGAAATGGGCACTGTGAAATAATCGAGGAGGGAACATTTGGCTCCTTGAAAAGAAGGGTCTGTTTTTAAATAAGTTTGGAGTAGACTAGTACAGAAGTCCACATTAAGTTTTTAGGACAAATGGGCCCATTCGCTGTCATCTCTTCATTATGTGTAAGTGTTTGTAAGAACACTGTGTACTATGGGCACTGGCTACCAGAGTGGTTGGGTTGGAGTAGATGCTGGTGATATTCTGCAGATCCTCCCAGCAGCACTTACCCTGTTTTCACAGAGCTTTATCAACGTTCTTTGCAGACTCCATTGCACAAGGGCAATGACCTGCCAGACGACCTTTCTGAACAAGTGCTAGTTTGAGCCAATGCACAGCTCTGAATGAATGGGAAACCCATTTTCAGATTTTGAAAGGGCTGCTAAAGCACTAATCTCTGTAGTGTAGCGATACACAAATGAATATAACAAACTGGATGCCTCTTCGGCAGCTACTTGAAGTCAGATGCCAGATTTTCCTTGCTTGCTGCTCCTGGCAGTTTCTCCTGTTTCTGCAGCATATCACACCTTCTTGATGTTACAAGTACTTTTGCTGCTCCTGCCACTCCCTGCCCCAAAACAAAACCCAGCCCTGTTAGAATTCTTGTGGGCTGTGGGATGGAAAGGAGTTCTGCTTGCATTTGGAATGGTTGTGACTTCGCTTTGTGTATGGAACAAAAACGGAAAACCAGATCCTGTGTTTGTCTTCAAACTGAAATTCCAAATCCTAATCCGAAGTGAAGAGACAGATGCTACAGTGCAGTGAGATGCCTGGGCCCACTTCAGAGGAAAGCAGGGAGGGAATCACCAGATTCAGACATCTATTTTAAGAGTTTACATTTTTGTTCTCGATTCTGATTCTTAATTTAGGATCATCACTGAGCTATAAATACTTGTAAGAAATTGGTGTGGGTCATAAATAGATGCCCATCAAATAATATTCAATGTAAAAGTGAGATCTTGTAGGTCTCTTGGTTGGTATTCCCAGGCTTATAGAATGTTACAACTAACGGGTGTACTGTAAATCATGTAATCAATTCTGTTATTGAACAAATGGACAAAAACAACCACCCAGCCAAGGAAATGACTTGCTCAGGATACCACTGAAAGTTATTGGTTTTCTGTATTGAATTCCAAATTTCATGACTTCTAGTTAATTTTTTTTTTCTTCATTTTTCTGGTACATCTACATGTGCTTTTTGTGAAGAATGACATACCATCTGTGTAATCATACAGATCTATTTAAAAGGTGATAGCAGTAAGCGTAGTCCTTTTTGCAATTTATAATTTTCAAACTCTTCTGAGTGCCCTGATAGTTCCTATTGCTGTATTGTTTCTTGAGCTCTTTCTTCCCTTTTGTCTCCAACAATCCCAAGGGTTTTTAAATAAGTAGCTTCATGTCCATTGGGCATGTGTTCCTCTAACACCCTGCAAAGAAATGGAGTTGCATGAGACTTACTCTCTTTTTAATCTTCCACTAAGTTCTTACCTATGTACATGTGAGAGGCAGTTTGCTGTGGTGGAAAGAGTATAGACGTTGTGGTTCTACAGACCATGGTATATACTGTTTTCTAGCAATGAGGCTTTAGGTAAATTTCTGAGGCTCGGTTTCTTCAAATAAAAAGTGTTCCCCTTGTAGTGTTACTATCCTATATAATAAAAGGCTAATACACAAATCAACCAAACAATGGAACAACTGGTCGCTATAACACTCACTGACCACCAGGGGGAAGATGCTCAATGCAGGAGCTGCCCCTGTGTGGTCAGTGTGCTCCCTGCTCAGCCAAAAGCCGGGCTCATGGCTGGTGAACGCAGCTATGGTGGCGGGACTCAGACTGTGAGAGCGCACAAGCCAGGCTGAGGGAGAGCCCCGCCCCCATGCACGAATGTCGTGCACCAGGCCTCCAGTTGGATTATAAATATGAATCATCTGACTCCTTGTAAACACATAACACCTGCCAGCTTCCTTCTCAGCCTTTTATGGTCAGTATCTGTTTTCTACCCAGATTGGGGTATAGGAAGAGGAAAAGATAACTTGTGCTGATGATACTTGTTGAGAGAATTCAGCTGATTTAAGTTTACAGAGCTTTTGTTTTCCCACATCCGTAGAGAGTTGCAATACACATGTTATTTGTGTATGTGTATACTTTATAAAATTTTTTGCCACTTCTGTTATTTCTGTATGACTCTATTTGCTTGACCTGGTCGTGAAAACCCAAATAGATTTTTAAAAACATGTGGCAAATACCTAATATATGCCTCATTGTGGGGGGTACAGAGATCCACACAACAATGCCTTCTAGGAATTTGTGAGAATAATCAAAAAACTTAGGTAGAAAATAAAAAAGCTGAATTTGAAGGGTTTTATAATAGACTAGGGGTCCAGTGCACAAATGTGTGCACCTTGAAAGGAACCTTGGGCCTCGAAGCTGCAGTGGACACGGGTAGGTCTCAGCCCATCCTCCAAGCCTCTGCCCAGTCCCTCCCACCACAACCCCTGGTCCCCTGTCTTCCTGCAGCCCCACTCCCACTGCCACTGCTCCCACGTGCTGACAGCACCAGCCTGCTTGCACCTGCTAACAGTGAGGAGAGATTGGGGCCAGCACCAGCAGCAGGTGCGAGTGTGGCCTGTGATGTAAGTGGATGCGAGCAGTGGCTGCTGCATCGATCTCCCCTCAGGAACAATGGGAGGTAAAGAAACCCTCAGGGGCAATCAGGGCTGGTAGCATTTGCTTGCACCCACTAACGGTGCTGCGTGATAGGGACCGGCACAGGGCACTGGCAGTGGTGCACGGGAGCAAATAATTTTCAGTAACCACCAGAGGCTCACCCCAGCTCCCCGCCTAGGTCTGGCACCCCCTTTCACCTGCCCCACCATCCCACCATGACCAATGCCTGTCATGTTCCATGCTCTTCTGCCTGCTGCAGATGCCTGCCACGTTCCGCACACACCCCTTGGTGGTCAGGCACGTCATAGTGACCGGTTGTTCGGTTGTTCTGCTGTTCAGTCCGTTTGCATAGATATAGATTATAAAACTGCGTGAGAAAGAAAGATATCCTAACTAGGTGATCAGGGAATACTTTATGAAGGAGGTGGGAGCTAGGTCTTAAACACTGAGTAGGATCTTGGTCCAACAGTGCGGAGGAGGAAAAAGATTGAAGAGCCCAAGCCAAGAATTAGAGGTAGGTTAAATCAACACAAGTGTGGTGATCATTCAGCTATTGGAACAGGGATGTGAATGGACAGAAGGAGAAATAAATATAGAACATCATTCAGTTCTGGTTCATGAGTGGCCCTGAATGATGACTTTACCTAAGGCGGTCAACAGGAAGGTTTGTGAGCACTGGAGTAGTATTTTAAGCAACTGACTCTGCCAACCATCCATTTAAATGCTTAAAGACATTAAATTGTAAAAATATATGTATTATTTATATGTTATCTGAAAAAGAAAGCTTTGCCCTAACTTGAAGCAGTCTAAAGGTTTCAAAAGGTTACGCAGTGTCTGTGGCTTCAACTACTCATGTATCCTCCACAAGACTAGAGAGCTATTGCACTGTTGTGTAATAGGGTCAGTTTTGTTTTCAGCAGATTCTCCCAAGGAAGTGTGGTAAGCACATTTCTAAAAGCATCACATTAAGTACTGTTGGTTAATAAATCATTGCTTCTGTGTTAAAGGTCAAAATGTTTCCTCTTTAGAACTTCTTTACTAACCTCCCTTGGTGTGTTTTTCCTGTCCCGCAAACGTGTGTGTATGTGTGTGCACATGAGTGTGCACAGCTGAGACCAGAACAGACTCAAAGTTGAAACTATCAAGTTATTTTGACACAAATGCTTAGAAATATAATTTGGAAGTTGTCACTAAAAATAACAAAGCGCGTACGCTGTGTGTGTGTGTGTGAGTGTCTTTTTATTCACATCTCTGTGAATCTATGTGACTAATTAGTGTAAATATTTGAAAGGAGTTCTCAAAAGTTCACATTGAAGAGTCTTCCCCCAAAACCTACTTTTATATTTGCTGATATGAATTATTACATTCTTTGTGTTTGCTTCTCCCCATTACATCCCACGCCCTGTCATAGTCCAACTTAAATTTTCTAAATCTGGTCAATTTACATATCAGAAAGTATTAAACTGAGATATGAAATTCAATGAAAAAAAGATACATGTTTTAGTTTTCCATCTTCTTGAATAACTTTTGTATTATAAATAAATACAAAGCCACCTATAATTAAGTCCAAACCATTTAGCTCAGTTTGCCACTGAAATGAATTTATGAAATTAAAATCTAATACTTTAAATTTTGCTTTTATTTCCTTACCTTTGGCCCTTGTGAGAAGTCAGTATAAGAAAAGGTGCCTTTGTATTTTTGTGTGAAGCTAGTGTTAAAGATGTTTTTCACTGTGTCAGTGCCATTTGTTATATGTGCAACATAATTTCCTCTTAGAATTTAGTTCTAGGTTTCTTTAACAGAAATGAACTCTTATTTCATGTTAAGTGTCCTTCTTTGTACTGGCTGCCAGGAAGCTCAAGGCTAAATTTAATGCTGTGCTATAGTAACTTTTCTTTGTAGGTTTCTGGTAGTTTTCTCCTTCATTCCTCTCTATAGTCTTTGATGTTTTTCTTTGTTGTCATTGTTTTCAGGTTTTAGTTGCAACAATCCTAATGAATGTGACATAATTATTATTAAAAATTTTTGAACTTGTATATTTAAAGTAAATAATATGGCTGAACTGAACATATTTTAGAATTACCTAGGTACTTTTAAAGTTCTGATACCCAGTTTGAACACTTACTTCTTTCTGTTCTTCTCCATTTTGATGCATCAGTCATTTTTGTAGGCCATGTGAATGGGGCTGAGCTCGTCATTGTGCTTGGGACATAGTGGGCATTCAGTAGATGTTTGTTGAATGAAAGAAGCACACACAATCACAGCTTTCCCTTCTGGTAATCTGCTTTATGATAAAATTTCCAGGAATGTATTGTGTCTAAAATTGGAAACCATATGTACAGGAAATTCTTTCTTATGTCAATATGAAATCCCTCCAAAGTAAATCTCCTTCCATATACATATATATGCAGAAAACTGTAACCTTGTCCTGGGATAACTGTTTTAGGAGGGAAGCAATCCTGCGCAAAGTCTTGGGCACAGGTTAGATGGCATGTATTTTTCTGTAAAGATCTGCATTGGACATTTTGTGATTTAATTACTTCCTTCCCAGAGTCCTGTTAGGAATGCTGGCCAATCTGTAAGGTAGAGAGGAGCAAGCAAGGATAGTAAGATAATGTGGCAAAGGGATGTGCAATGTGTAAGTCTTTCTAGAAGAGATGTGTTAGACTAAATGTGTTCAGGACAGCAACCTTCCCTCGTAGCCAGAGAGAGAGCATCACTGGCCTGCAGAAACAGTCCCCACCCTCCACAACCATCACCAACCCCTGGGGCCTCCAGGCTTGGAGGGGTCTGATGGCCACAAGGTGTTTCATCTCCCTGTTTCAACAGTAAGACCATCCAAGCTTCATTGTAAATCTCTGTTTTCAGGAGGGTTCACCCAGGGATATAAAATAATTTGGGATTTCAATGGAAACTTGGCATCCTGATTTGGCAACATTTTTTATTGGGTACAGATTTGGGTGGGGGCTGGGGGTAGGAAAAAACAAACACAATTTTTATGTTGTAAATGTTAATAAAACGCAACTAAAACAAATTAAAATAGTTTGTTTTGATGAGGCTTTTTTGCATTTCCATAACTCCAAAATACTTTTGGATTTGATAAAAGTCTATAACTGTTTTAGTATAGAATGGCAAAGAATAAATGAAATTAAACAAAGTCAAAGAATAACAGAGGGCATGATGAGAATTATTGTAACTAGTTGGCAAGGGTTCTAGTGAGGGTTTTTATTAGTCCAAAAATTATGCTATTAATACATTTTATGTAGAGTCCTCAAATTATGTCTTCAAGTTGCCTGTTCTGTTGTTAGTCATAAACTCTTATATTCGATGTGTATCTACCCAATCTTGGTGACAGTGTTTTTGTTGTTGCTGTTGCTAATCCTTAAAACTATTAGATCTTAAGTATACTCCACTACCAAAGTCATTAGGGAGAAAGTAGGAGGTTAATGGTTGTAATTTGACTTACAATAATCTATTTATTTGTATCATAATCTCATCTCAGAACGATGTGTTTAAGTGGGAGAAGAATCAGAGTACTCAGGAGGTTTATATTGCACTGGTTGTGCTGTGGAATGGCTGTGTGATTTTGAGCAAGCAATTTATGCCCTGTATCCTCAGTGTCGTCCTCTGAAATATGCATTGTCTCATTTGGGGATATGTGATGACTCATGGTCAGAATATGCTGGTCTGGGTGATCCAGAACTGCACTGTCCAACATGGTAGCCTCTAGCCACATGCAGCTCATTTGAATTAATTTAAATAAAATTTAAAATTTCATTTTTAAAATTAAAAATTCAACTTGTTGGTCCCACCAGCCATGTTTCAAATGCTCAGTGGTCACACATAATGAGTGGGTACCATATTGGACAGCACAGAAGTACCACTTCATCACCCTAGAGGGTCATCAGAGCGCACTGCTCTGGGATGACCGTCCCTTCCAGAGTCCTGGGAATGGCTGCTTGAGTGTGGATGATATCTCTTTAAATTGCTCTGTGAGCTGCTGGGAATAATACAATCCTCAAAGAACTCTGTCTCGCCTTGAACCACAAGGAGATCATTCACCAGGGAGTGGTGACTTTGTGCTGAATGGAATGGCATGTCAACTGCATCACCGCAGAAGTGGTATCAGCGGGCATGCTCATTCTGAATTCCATCAGAATCATTCTTCAGCACCATGTGTCCAGTGTTGTCATTGGCACATGTCTGTGGCTTCATATGAGTTTCAAAATGAAACCTCCCAGCCTCCTTCATGAATGTAGCCAAGGTGATGATGCCATGCTGCGCTTTGTATGCCTGAAGTGGGGTGGGAAAGCAGAGCAGGAACGAGGAGCGAGGGGACATCTGAGAAATATGCTGCTATTATGGATTGGTGGAAAGTCTTCTTAAGTGACCAGAAGCAGCTACATGTTAAGAAGAAAGCATTTGCTTCTTCTGTTCACTGTTTGCTACTCTACTGCATCTTATGTACATGTCTGACTGTGAAAGTTCTTCAGGAACTATAAAACCATATACCAAAGTTAGACTGACTGTTACTACTGTCGATGATTCTTTTACATTATGGTAAAGTCATAGAGGGTGGCCATCTATCTATGATCCCTTTTGAGTCTGAGGTTCATTTCTTTATAGGTGCAGTGGTGCCTGACTTTTTTTTTTTTTTTTAGTATTTGTGTGTATGGGTGTACACATTCACATTGGAGCTCATGAGGATGTGAAACTACTATTTTTGTTTACGGATGGCAGTTTCAACTTTTTCCCCCCAGCATGGACTCTGAAACTGACTATATTCAAACCCCCACATACTGGTTTAAATAGTCTCGACAAAGTTACTTCTCTGTGTTTTAATTGTCTTATCTAAAATGAGGATAGTAAGCATTCCTATAATAGGATTAGTACAAGGATTAAATGAGACTGTGTGTGCATGTTATATGTATACTCATATACATATATTCACTTACATGTATGCATGTATACATGTATACTTACATCTCAGTAATATTCCTGGTTATTTATAGTATTAGCAATGACTAAGCCATAATTATTAGAACAGTAATATGCTCATTGATGGACACTACAAAGTCCATCTTCCCCAGAACCGATTTATCTGCCAAACAGTATGATAACAGGTGTCTTCATATCCTGTCTATGGAGTATGTAAGCCACTTGGGTTGAGCCCTTTCCCTGTAGAATATCCACCCAACTAGGTTGATTGGATGCTGCCTTCAATGCTCTGGGACCTTACAGTATCTCCCCCTGAACTTTTGCACTCTGAGACCTTTCTTCACCTTTATACTCCAAACCCACTCCCCACCCCCACCCCCGACACACACACACACACGCATGCATGCACTCACTTCAGTGCTTTGTGTTTCTTTTGCCAGATGCTTGAGGTTTAAGGGCCTTGGAAATCGCTACTCTAACCTTGACAGGGGCACAATGATGTCCTGTTCCCATGCTATTGATGTTGAGAGAAATAGGGCACATTTTTTCTCCATGTGCCACTGAGCTCTCAAGCAGAATGTACAAGATGTTTTGTGGTTACCAAGGATACCTGGCTACATAATCATACCTAGCCTTTCTTTTCTTTCTCCACCCCCCTCAGCCTCTGCCCTCTACCCTACCCTGGTCTTTATGTGACACTCTACATGGAGTGCAGCTCATACTCTATAGACTGTCACTTATTTGGGTTCAAAAGAAGCTGCCAGAAAACTGACTGGAGAGAACAAGTACACTAGCCAGCACTTGCAGACTCTTCAGTGGACAGGCTGCCCTGAGAGGGAACGGCTTTCTTATACACTGAGTTTTTTTGCCATTTGTGAATGCATCCAATCTATGTTTGGTTTTGGTATGAGGAACTAAGAAGCTATTCTCTGGTTTCCACAGATTTACTTATTGGAGACATTCCTGTCCCATTAACTGTCATCAGTTAATTAGTTCAAGGTCTCATGTGGAAAGTTCTGCCCTATTAGTTAGTGTGTCTGAGGATAGACATTTTAATAGGCCAAAGATGGCAAATAAATAGGAATGCGGCTTAATGTGCAATGTGAATAATATCTATTATGTGCTATCTAGATATCTTGACCTGGTGTTCCGGGTTCTCCATGATCTGACTTCTAATTCTATTTACCTGAACTCCTTTATATTCTCTTCAACTAGCAATAGGTTTTCCCATTACTACTGTCACGACCTCTACCTCTACCACCACCACCTTCACCACTTCCATCTCCAACTCTAACACCTCCAACACCACAACCTCCAATTTTATCACCACCACCTCTGCCATCTCCATCTACAACTCTAACACCACCACCTCCACCACCACCACCACCACCACCACCACCACCACCACCACCACCACCACCACCTCCACCACCACCACCACCACCACCACCACCACCACCACCACCACCACCACCACCACCTCCACCTCTACCATTACCTCCACAACCAGCAGCATATATCATATATCCTATCCTTCAACACCCAACTGAAACACCTCTTCCCCTGAAAAGGTATTGCCCTAATTGTCCTGGCTGAAAGTGATAGTTCTCTCCTCTGAACTCCTATTGTCATCTCTTTACTTCTTTCTTATATGTTCAATAATATTTTGTCTGTGTTATTTAGTTGAATATGCTTTATCTCTACTACTAGATATGAAATTGCAAGATGATGGCCAGGTTCTATCTTATCTTCTTCTGCCCCCTCCATAATTAGGTTTAGGGCAGGCTTATTTCCTCATACACTGTAGCTATTTAAAAAATACTTACTGAATGAATAAAAAGAAAAAAATACAGATAGACACCAATGCAAATGGTTCCACTGACTGAGGCTATTGAAGGAGATTTGAGAAATTTTAATGGGATAGAATATTAGAGTTGACAGGAAATTTCAAACAATCTAGCCACTACCTCCCATCTCATACCATATTCATTTTCAAATAGTAAACTAAGATTTATATGTGACTGGTCCAGATCACATAATAAGATAATAATAGAGCTAGGACTAGTAACTCATATCTAGCATCCAACCCAGCATGTTTGTTTGTTTGTTTTGAAATAAAACTAAAAAAATAGTGACATAAACATACTACTTCCCTGACATTTATTTTTTTTGCTTATATAAATAGTACAAACATAAAGGGAAACATGACTACTTCTGTCATTTATGTGGTTCTGCACAGCTGAATCAGAAACCTGGATAAGGAGATAAGTCTTACTCAATTTTGAACATGGTAAAAGCCTTAATGACTGAAGTTCAGGCTGTCTGGTCATTGACAGCATTGCAGGAAATGGGAGTTGAGCTGGCTGACATTCCCACAATGGGGAGAGAAGAAAAAATATTGCTGGTCCTACACGTCAGCAAAAAATGAGGGCAGGAGCCAAATGGTAGGGTGGGGGAAGGATTTCTTTCTTCAGCTATGTAACAGAGCATTACGTGAGTGAATTCAGCTCTTTGAGTGTGCTCTGAGCTGAGTGCCTGCTGGAATGTGAACTGTAAATCTCTTTCATCATCCTTCTCCTCACTGACCTGCGAACAACCCCTGTTCCTCCCAACTGCTTCCCTGCCACCTGCTTTTCAGTCTTTCTGTATCTACAAAACTTTTTCCATACTCTTATCTTTTTCCTGTCTACCTTTCTGTGGTGCATCTCATTCTTTCAAATGTTTCCATCTGGCCCCACCTCCCCCTAGTTATGAGATGCAGATTAGGATAATGTGACAGCTTAATATTTATTCATGTATCTTCAACAAATATTACAGACCACATACTATGTCCCAGGTACCATTCTGATTGTTGAGGATACAACAGTAAGTAAAACAGGCCAAAAATATCTGCCCATTTGGAGCTTCCATTTGAATGGGGAGACAATAAACAAAAGAACTGGTAAGTTATATAGAGTATTGGAAGGTAGTATATGCTGGGAGAGAAATTAGCTGGGAAGAAAAATGGGATGTGGGGTGGTGGTGGGAAAGCTATAGGTCTCAGTGTAGTCAGACAGCTTAAGATAGATTTGGAATCCTAAATTCATCCTTCCTAGTCATGTTGTTTGGGCAAGTTAATAGACCTCACTGGGCCTCAGTGTCAACTGTGTATCAAGACTGTGAATTTTTGAAGGCAAGGACCACATCTTGTTGGTCACTATGTTCTCCAGAGTGCCTGGCACATAGGAGAATCTGTTTGCGTGCTAAATCAGAAACAAATGGGATACCCCTTTTCAAAGCCCAATAACCTTTTGTTGAAGCCCATTTTTAGAACCCTTCTCTGATTCTCATCTTTCTTGTATAACATCTGAACAAGAGTTTCATTTTGTGCACCTCCTCTTCCTACCTACTAATAATCACCACTCCTCCCCACCTCTGACAGAGTTCCAAACTCATGGTCCTTGTCTTACTGACACATGTACTCCCCTGTTCCCTCACCTAAGCTTGTCATAGATAATTTTACTATGGGTCCAGGCATCTCCAGTAGCTCCATTCCACCCTCGAACAATCTTAACCTTTTCTGTCCAGTGCGAGTCGCACACTCCCCAAAACCTATCCACACACCCTAAATCTCTACTAATAATGCCCTTTACAAATGTTTAACACTTTCTAGTATAAGACCCAATTTTATGCATTTTCTCATTTAATCTTTAGAACTACTGTGTGAGGTACACACTTCACGTATTATTTTCTAATAAGGAAACAGAAGCTCAGAGAGGTGAAGTGAAACTCTAAGTACACGTGGCTAAAAATGGCAGAGTCAACACCTGAGTTCCTGTTATCTGAAGCAACAACACTGAATGAAAAACGTTCATGCTTGACTTTTGGACGTCCTGCATTCTCATGCCAGTTTTACTATTTCCTCACCCATGACCCTGGAAAATGCTTAAATCCTCAGTTTTTACTTAAGATTAAAGTAACTCTTGCCGTCCCTGACTCACAATATTTTGAAGAGTAAAAGGCATGTTAAGAAATTTTGGAAAGTACAAATTGTCATGTGGACATATCAGAGATAGGAATCAACTCTGTAAAAATATGGCTAATATATTCGAAGGAAAGAAATCAACATTTCTTGTGATTTCCACACACTCCAGAAAAGCAAAAGCTCTTTAGGATTTCCAGGCATATCTAAGCAGTGACTCTGCTGGTAAAGATCATAAAAGCTTTGTTAGAGTATGCCCAACCCCCAGAGTCTAAACGTTATTTAAAAACAACCCTCTCCCCAGGATCACACACTTGACAAATAATGAAGTGGGTTGTTTCTTTCACTGCAGTGAGCAAATCCCAGAGGTCTCTTTATATCACCCTATAAAATTTAGTGATACTAAGTGACATGTTAATCTGTCTTTTTATAGTAGGAGGCTCAACATTGTGGGCTTCTTGCAGAGTCTAGGAATCTATTCCAATCCCACGGTTATTCTGCATGTTGTTGAACTGACTGTTGCATCACAAATTAACTACCTTTGGGGACTTGGAAATATTAAAGTTTTATAGAGCCCTAGCCAATTTGGCTTAGTGGATAGAACATCAGCCTACAGACCAAAGGGTCCCGGGTTCAATTACGGTCAAAGGCATCTACTTGGGTTGCAGGCTCCTCCCCAGCCTGGGCCCTGGTCAGGGCTTTTGCAGGAGGCAACCAATCGATGTTTCTCTCACATTAATATTTCTCTCTGTCTTTCCCTCTCTCTAAAAATCAATGGAAAAAATATCCTCGGGTTAGGATTAAAAATAATAATAAGTTTTTAAAAAGTTGTGTAGAGATTATAGAATTCCATAGAGTTTTAGATATTTTTATGATAGGTGCTCAATAAATTTATGTAAAATCAAATTGTGTAGTATTTGTAGCAAGTACAGTAGGTCCTTGGGTTACATCAGAGATCAGTTACTACAGTGTGACATAACGCGATTTTCGCCGTAAGTCAGAACCCACCTGCATAAGCACCTATGTCAGTCACATGGAGCACACACACAGCAGTAATGAAGTGGAACAATAAAAAAAATATAAAAATAAAAGAAAGATAAAAATTCCTGACATTTACTTGTGGTAAATAAATAGTAAAAACCATAAAGCACATATGTACATATGTCAAAATGACAGAACCTTTTTTTTTTTAATAAATAAGTGGGAGATGGTGAAGTAACCATGAAATGATTTACATCAAGTCCAACGTAACCCAAAGAGTGTCTGTATCCATGGCCTGGATGTGAAAAGAATATGTGTGTGGATGCTTAAATTTCTCTATTTGTCATTCTGTTCTGCTCCTAATAATGTGCAGGGAACTACTAGAAGATGATGCCAGGTGAAAGCTCTGTATTTTTTCAATATATCTTTATTGATTTCAGAGAGGGAGAGGGAAAGAGAGATAGAAACATCAATGATGAGAGAGAATCATTGATTGGCTGCCTCCTGCACACCCCCTACTGGGGATCAAGCCTGCAACTTGGCTCGATGCCCATATGCCCTTGGCCAGAATCGAACCTGGGACTCTTCAGCCTGCAGGCCAACACTCTATCCACTGAGCCAAACTGGCTAGGGCAAAAGCTCCATATTTGAATGGTTTTAGATCTAAAACACCAGAGTTGACAAGGATGGAGAGGAAAGAGGTGAGCAATATATCCTCACAGACATGGCAGTATCCCTATAGCTTTGAAACCAACAACAAGGCAAAAACTAAAAAGGTCATGCATTGCTTGGATAAGCTCATCTAGACATCTATCTGGAAAGCAAAGTTAAGGATTAGAGCTCAAGCCGTTCAGGCCACACTTCAGAGAAGAGGGGAGCTCCCTGGTACTAGCTGTCCCAACAGCTGCTAAAGATTCCTGATTCTTTTAGGAATGAGCAGCCAGACCTCAGCTCAGTGCCACCTGCCTGGATTTAAAATTATAGTTTTGGTCTCTAGCCAGGCACATGCCCTCTCTGTACCATCTGACAAAGATATGCTTTCTAAGCAGGGATCCCTGAGGGCAAGCAGAGAACTCTGCGGGTCTGCCTCCCACCTAACCTCCTCCTGTATGGTATTAGATATTCACTACACAGACCAGGCGAGGACCCAGGTTAGATAGCTCTATCAACACTTACTGGTTTTCCTTAACTTAATTTTAGATTCATAACATTTTAGATGCGGCTTACCCAGGATCACACAGCAAGTCCATGGGAGAACTAAATGAGAAAGAACCCAAGTCTTTTGACTCTCAGTCTCTCTCCCTCTCTGTAGGAAAACAGCACTTCCTTATGATAGTTTATCAAGCGGGATAGCCCTATTAATTCTTTTTTAAAACAAATATATTTTATTGATTTTTTTACAGAGAGGAAGGGAGAGAGATAGTTAGAAACATTGATGAGAGAAACATCAATCAGCTGCCTCCTGCACACCTCCTATTGGGGATGTGCTGCAACCAAGGTACATGCCCTTGACCAGAATTGAACCTGGGACCTTTCAGTCCACAGGCCAACGCTCTATCAACTGAGCCAAACCGGTTAGGGCAACCCTATTAATTCTTCATGAAGCATTCTTCTTGCAGGCCATACTAACAAACAGTAGCTTAAAACAGCAGACATTTACTATCGTGTGGTTCAGAGGTTCTGTGCATGGTTGTGCCTGGCTTCTGCTCAGTCTCACAGGCTGACGTCAGAGTGTGGCTGGGACGCATTCTGGATATGCATCCTCTCAGAACAGGGAAGGTTAGTCTTATAAACATGGTGTTAAATATGTGTCTCTTGGATTTTGATGAGGTTGCAGTGGATGGAAAGGTGTGATATTTATTCTGAGACTTTGGAAGGCACATTACAAAGAATCTCGGATTTTCTACATAGGTTCTTGTGGGGGACAGGCTCTATGGTGACACCTCCTGGTGTTTATTTATGTAATTCCCTTTTTTTTTTTGAGGGCGAGGAAAAAGCTTGCTTCTAATCAATTAAAGATGGCAAAGACATTGAGAAGTAACTTCCATAATTACTGTCCATTATGCCTGAGTTCATTTCAGCAGACTGGAGTGCAAAACGCTTCTTCTAGGCTTGAGGAACTAGGAGATAGTGTTGGAGAAGCCCATGAAACAAGGCCCCTGGGAACTGTGGGCTACTTCTAGGATCTAAGGGTGACCTCCAGGTAACAGCCAACAAATAAGCAGGGTCCTGGGCCATACAGCTGAAAGGAAACACATTCTGCCAAGAACCTGAATATGTTTAGAAATAGCTTCTTTCCCAATCTAGCCTCCAGATAAGAATGTATCTCAGCTAGCACCCAGGTGGCAGTGTGTAAGACTCTGAGCAGAAGACCCAGCAAAGACATATGTGTACCCTCTGAAATTATAAGTTAACAAATATGTTGTTTTAAGCCACTGTGATTGTTAGGCAGCAACTGAAAACTAATACAATATGCTTCATTATTTTCTAAAAAGATACTCTTTAGAAAAACCTCACCCAATAAAGGAATCTCTTACAGTTTTCAAGGTGGTGATGATCAAGTTTCTGCTAAAACACCTTCAGTGACAGGAGCTACCATTTCACAGGGCAGCCCATTTTAGTGTTCAACAGGTGTGCATGTTGTCAAGTTTCACTCTCCTGAGGGTACTATACCCTGCAAAAGCAGCCTAGGATGTGCCATGATTCCCAGGTAGGATGGTGAAGGGTCCTGGCTCTGTTGGCTTTTGGACTGCCCTAAGTGGCTAACAGTCCAGCATGTTCCTCCTTCATAAAAAGAGAGACTAGCCCAGCTGGCATGGCTCAGTGGATGAGCATCAACCTATGAACCAGGGGGTCAGGGTTCAATTATCGGTCAGGACACATGCCCTAGTTGTGGGGTTGATCCCTAGTGTAGGGCATGCAGAAGCCAGCCAATCAATGACTCTCTCATCATTGATGTTTCTATCTCCTCACCCTTCCTCTCTGAAATCAACAAATATATATATATAAAATCTAATAAGAGTAATATGCAAATTGACCCTCACTCTGTTACACCTAAGCCACGCCCACCAGCCAAACCATGCCCACCAGGCAATCAGAGCAGCTGTATACAAATTAACCCAGCCAGGACAGCAGCTGGCAGCCATGGAGCTAGAGCAAACAAGAGGCTTCCATTGCACCAGCGATGGAGGAAACTGCCTGCCTAGGCTGGCTGGGCCTCTGCTCAAGGCAACAAAGTTTCAATTGTAGAAGATAATAAACCCCAGAAACCTGATTCCAGCCAGCCTCGCTGGAATGTTGGGAGCTGTGGGCAGCCTGCAAACGGCCCTCAGCCCCTCACCCAGGCTGGCCAGGCACCCCAGTAGGGACCCAAACCCTGAAGGGACTGTGGGCAGCCTGAAAACAGCCCTCAGCCCCTCACCCAGGTTGGCGACACCCCCATGGGGTGAGGGTTCCCACTAGGGGCTTGGCCAGCCTGCAAACAGCCATCAGCCCCTCACCCAGGTTGGCCAGGCACACCAGCAGGTGGACATCCCCCAAGGGGTCCCAGAATGTGAGAGGGCACAGGCCGGGCTGAGGGACCCTCCTGAGTGCACAAATTTTTGTGCACCAGGCCCCTAGTATATATATAATAGAGAGAGCAGGATTGAGAGGAACTCATGTGACAGGTCCAACACTATCTCTCATTCCCAGTTTTACTACTATGTGGCAGTGTAAACATAAAGTTAATAAGCCCTGGGCAGCATACTTTCCTCAGAGTTGTGGCCAGCAAATGAAGTCTCACCTATGAGAGGGCTGTTGGCTGAAAATCAGCAAATGATTACAAAGGATGATTGTTAAAATAACTGCCACTTGTCAATAAATATTGTCAAAGTTGGTCCATAATCATGGAGACAGGCTCTCCAGGGAAGCTGGTGATATGAAGATAAGGAGGAAACTGGCCTGCTTGGATTTGCATCACTCATTCTCCTACTTTCCTGCGGTTCAGGTCTTGCTTCAGGAATTTGTTTTTGTTTTGTTTGGGAAGAACAAGAAACCCCTGGAGCCAGTTACCTTGTCATCAAAACTCAAGTTGGTAATTAGGCTCCAACGCAAACCTGCGGTAGCAAGACAGCGTTGAAACTTGAATTCCTTTCCAAAGGTGGAGGGCTGGAGCCTACAAGCATAGTGTACAGCTTGGCTATTTTTATGCGTCTGCATGCAAGAAGGTTCAAGAGAATGTGGGGAGAGAAATAAGCGTCCTCTGTCTGCAGGCAAAACTCGTTTGAACATGTCTCTGTGTTCTGTAAGGGCTGCTGGAACCTTCACAGTTTATCTGATGAAAGATTTCACTAAGCAAAATGTCTTCACTTACAAATCCAGGCCCCAATTCATTTATTTTTGTTAGAGATCTCTCTCCAAGCACCAACCACAAAGAAATAAGTTAATCCTCCAGAGGCCAAGAAATTATGAGAATGTTTAATCTGCCCATTGGATAATGTCCCAGCAAGCACTGTTAATTCTTTTTATATAGACAATTTACATATTGCAATTTCCCCCCTTTGGAAGAGAAAAATAGGCTCATACATGTATTTTTAGGATATATTTCATATCTATGTTTCTGTTGCACTGCTCAGATTACTATTAAAAGCATCATTATTTTATTGTATATTTATTTTGCCCACATTAAGAACAAAAACAAGATATCATTATTAAAATCAAAATCCTCCGCAGCCTTCTTCGTTCAAAAACAGGTTAAAAATTGTCTGTCAGCCAAATGCCTTTTATTTTGGTCCCACAAAAATGTTTCTTACCTATGGTCTGAATTTTTATGTCTGTACACACCCTGTTCTCTTGTCAGCGTGATGGTACATGTCAGGTATCAAGTGGCAGGAACCTACAAATCGTGCTGTCGGCGTGGTATTTTGTATCTCCATCCTCCATCAACCATAGTTTTTGCCCATGATTTCAGTTTTCAAATTTTGTTTGTTTATTTGGGAGGTTGGGGACTTTTCTTTGCTTTTGTTTTTTGTTAGTTTTTGAGTTCTAGTCTGGGCCTGAGCTCCACGGCTAATTTCAGTGCTACCGTGAAATATCTGAGCCTGATGTCTTTGGAGTTCCTCTGGCCCATCATCTCAGTGGCTCCGAAGTCATGCTACCAGCCTTCTTTATGAGGAAAGTTACCTATTTTCTCATCTTTGATTGTGGAGAAATTGTCACTAACCGACCGTAAAACCTACCGTTGAAATGTTCATTTATCAGTTTAATTCCTCAGTTTCCCTCACTAGGCAGTGAGCTCTTGCAGTGCAGAGAACTACTCCTTTTGTTCATTATAGCCCCCACACCCAGCACTAGGCCTTGCAGAAAGCTGATGTTCCATGACTGTTTACTTCATAAATGAATGAATGTTAGTAGGTGACATTTTCCCCACGGATCAGATAATGCAATTCTAGATCTTGCCATATCACCAGGATTACAGGGAGAGAGGATTTCAAAGATCAGTGAAAATTCATGTGGGCAGCTCCCAAATTCCAGATAGATTATGACTCACTAGTTCATAGATGAATGAGTATTACATTTTATAGAGTTGAACAGAATTCACTTCAGCCTGCCCGTTTCCCAGACAAGGCCACTCAGCCCTGAGAGGGGCATTGTGTTGCCTAGAGTCCTGGGAAGGGTTTGTGGAAGAACTAACTCCTACAGGGCTTGGTGTGTTTTCCTTCTTGCCTGCTTTCATGTCAACACAGACACATATATCAATCAGTTGCATCCTTCAGCCTACAAGGAGATACACTTAATCCAGTGTTAGATCAAGTGATTATTCACAATGTCCTGACACTGCTAGAGAATAATCTGAAGGCAAGTGAGATGTACCTGCAGCAGCCATCAGTAGTGATGGCAAGAGAGGACATCCATGGCTGTAAGGAACAGCGTAAACCACAGAATATCAGTGGAGGTGCTATGTGGGTGGGTGGCTGTGGCTATGTTTATCTAAAGGGCCAGGTGTATGTGATAAGGTAATAGGCTTGTTTTCGTTTTATTTTATTTTTTATTTTTAGTTTATGGAGAAATAATCAACATATATCACTATATAAATTTAACACATGTAGCATGATTATTGATTTACATATACTGTGAAATGATACCACAACAGACTCAGCCAGCATCCATCATCTCATAAAATACAGTAAAAAGACAAGAGGAAAGGAAAAAAATGTTGTTGATGAAAATTCTTAGGATTTACTCTTTCAATACCTTTCTTATATACCACAGAGCAGTGTTAGGTATAGTCATCATATTGTAGGTTACATCCTTAGTACTTATTTTTCATTTTACTGAAAGCTTGTACTTTGGACCACCTTCCTCCAATTCTCCCTCCTTCTAATCCCTCACCTCTGCTAATCACAAATCTGATCTTTTCTGCTTTGTGTTTTGTTTTAGAGTCCACATGTAAGTGAGGTCATACAGAATTTGTCTTTCTCTGTCTGATTTTACCTCACTTAGCATGCCTTTCAGGTCCATCTATGTTGTCACAAATGGTAGGATTTCCTCACATTATATGGCTGAATAATATTTTATTGTATGTATACAATGGGACTTTTTTATTTGTTCATCCATTGATGGACACTTAGGTTGTTTCCATGTCTTCGCTATTGTGAATAATACAGCAGTGAACGTGGCATCTCTTTGACATTCTATTTTCATTTCTTTGGGTATATACATAGAAATGGGATTGCTGGGTCATATGGTAGTTCTATTTTTTATCTTTTTAGGAACCTCCATACTGTTTTTATTTTATTTTATTTTATTTTATTTTATTTTATTTTATTTTATTTTATTGCGGCTACACCAATTTACATTCCCACCAGCAGTACACAAGGTTTCCTTTATTTCCACATCCATGCCAGCGTTTGTTACCTCTTACTGTTCTTATGCTAGCCATTCTGACAGGTGTGCATTAACAGCTCATTGTGGTTTTAATTTGCATTTTTCTAATAACTAGTGATATTAAGCATCTTTTCATGTACCTGTTAGCCTTTTGTATATTTTCTTTGGGAAAAAAAAAGTCTGTTCAGGTCCTTTGCCCATTTTTTAAATTGGGTAATTTGTTATTTTGCTATTGAGGGGTGTGAATTCTTTTTATATTTTATAATATTAATTCCTTACCAGATATATGGTTTGCAAATATTTTTCCTATTTCATAGGTTATCTTATCACTTTGTTGATGGTTTCTTTAGCTGTGCAGAAATGTTTAAATTGGTTATAGTCCACTTCTTTTCTTTTTTTGATTAAACTTTTACTGTTCATAGTATTACAGGTATTTCCCCTTTGCCCCCATACTCCAAGCCCCTACCCCCACACCTTCACTACCCTATTGCCTATGTCCATGGGCTTTGCCTATCTAATCTAATAAAAGAGTAATATTGAAATTGACCATTTCTCCGGGACGCCTAAGCCATGCCCACCAGCCAATCAGAGTGGCTGTATGCAAATTAACTCAGCCAAGATGGAGGCCGGCAGTGCAACCTCAGAGGTGGGTGCAGCGCAGGCAGCAAGGTGTGTGGGGTGGGCAGGGCGCATGGGGAAGGTGGTGGGCACCAGGGTATGTGGGGTTATGGGTTGGGTGGGGCACAATGGGCTGGTGGCAGGCCTCGGGATGGGCGGGTACAGGCCAGGCTGAGGGACTCCCTGAGTGCACAATATATTGTGCACCAAGCTCCTAGTAAATATATAAGTTCTTTGGTTGATCTCTTCTCGTTCCTCAACCCTATATTGAGGTATATTATTCTGTTTCGTGCCTCTTAGTCCCACTAGTTAATTTTTATTTTGTTGCTTATGCTTTGGGCATCATATCTAAAAACCATTACCAAGACCCATGTCAAGGAGCTTTGTTTCTATGTTTCCTTCTAGCCATTTCATGGTTCATGTCTTCCACTTAATATTTTATCCATTTTGAGTTAATTTTTGAGAGTGGTGTAATATAGGAGTCTAATTTCATTCTTTTGCATGTAAATACCCAATTATCCCAGCACCTTTTATTTAAGAAACTCTCTTTTCTCCATTGAGTAGTCTTGGCTCTCTTCTCAAATATTAGTTGATTGTATTCATTTGGGTTTATTTCTGGGCTCCTGATGCTGTTCCATTGGTCTATTTGTCTGATTTTTTTTCCCCCCAGAACCTTAATGTTTTGATGGCTATAGCTCTATAACATAGCTTGAAATCAGGAGGTACAGTGTCTCATGCTTTGTTTTTCTTTCTCAGGATTTCTTTGGGTACTCAGGGTCTTTAGTGATCCCATATAAATTATAGAAGTGTTCCTTCCTACTTCTGTAAAATATGCCATTGGAATCTTGTAAAGGATTTCATTGAATCTATAGATGGCTTTTGGTAGTTTCAACATTTTAACAATATGATTTCTTCTTATAAATGAATGTGGATACCTTTTTATTTGTTTGAGTTTTCTTTGATATTTTTCATGATAACCTTGTACTTTTTTGTATACAGATTTTCAGCTCCTTAGTTAAATTGTTTTCCTAAGTATTGTATTGTTTTTTATTTTATTGAAAGAAGGATCAATTTCTTTAAAAAAAAACATTTTTCTTCATTTCAGAGTGGAAGGGAGAGGAAGAGAGAGATAGAAACATCAATAATGAGAGAGAATCATTAATCAGCTGCCTTCTGCACACCCCCTACTGGGGATCGAGCCCACAACCCGGATATGTGCCCTCACCGAAATCAAACCCGGGACCCTTTAGTCCGCAGGCCAATGCTCTATCCACTGAGCAAACCAGCGAGGGCAAGATCAATTTCTTTATTTCTTTTTCAAAAATGTTGTTGTTACTGTAGTTGGCAGTTCTTTAATCAAGGGCCAGCCTTCTGTTCTTTCTTCACAGACAAGGACAATAGTTTATATTGCAGGGAAACCAATTACAGTTGTCTCGTGTGTGCTTCTTATCCTGTGTATGCCTTTGCATCCTTGATAAGAAAACAAGGGCTTTGTTACATATCGTGTGAACACCTGTCTCTGCCAGGATTTAGAACAAATGCTTTCAGGCTATATGCCTTTTATTTCAGTACAATCTTACCTATTACTTCTGTCCACAACTGTAGGGTCATGTTAGCTTTTTTAAAACTCTAGGAAATGTTTATTTTAATTTTCTTTAAAGAAGGGGGAGAATAAAGAAAAAATGTATCAAAAGTTTCTACTGCTGAACTACTGTTTTGATTTCTCTTTGTGTAAGCTTTGGCTTTCCCACATCTTGAGCCTTCAGCTCTTTGATGTTGTTCCTTTAAGCACAACATAAAAGATTATTCTCTTTGGTCTACAGGTTTGGAGGAGGGCAAACACAAAACATTCCTGTGTGTTCATATTTCTATAGCAGTAATTGATGCTGGTCTTAGGATTGTCATATTTGCCCTAGCCTTTTACTATAAGCATTTTTTGCTCCATTACTTTTCAGCTTTCTCAACTCGCCAATCCTATATGGAGTTCATTCTTATTTCTGTGTAAGCAACCAGACAAGGGTGGCATTTATGATCTGATTCCTCACTCTATCGCTACAGGGCTTATAATTATGATTTACATACAATATATGCTCAATGCATGAATGAACGTATGGGTCATTTTTTCAGCTTGATTTCATGAGCTACTTGATTCTATTACATGCACCACCTAGGTTTTCATAAGACATTTCATTATGGCATATTGCTTATTGCTTTTTAATACTCAATAAATTATTTGCTTCACTTTCAGTAGAGCCCAAATGCATAGAGACTGAAATAGTTCCAGTTACAGAGTTAATTTTTTTCATTACCTTCCCACAAAATGGCATTGGGTCCATGTGACTCAATTCCTGGGTTTTATGATCGGCTTGCTTGCCTAACTTCATGTTCATGTGGCATAAAATCCTAAACTCTCAGAGCTGCTCAAGCTTTCTAAATCCTTCTCATTTACAGATGAGGAAGCTGACAAATATGCATTCTTTATAGTTAGTGAATTAACTGGGAGTTTGCACAATTCTTATCAAGATACTCTGTGTATAGAGAATGTATTTTTTTCATAAAAATGTATTACCACTCTGTTTCATGACTATTCCTAGACTGACCGGTTCTAGGCTCCAGCAGACATTTTACACATCACTTCTAGGACTAGCAATAAATGTGGCAATTATTGCCAACTGTGGGCTAACATATCTTCTAAAAGGGTTATTTATTTGAATAAACAGCAAAGGGGGAGGGAGTTGTGCCAGAAAGCCATAGGATTGAATCAGAGATCCTGAGTATCAAACCCAGCTTTACCACTTAAATGATATACACCCATCAAGCATAAGATTTGGCAGTTGTTTATATCACTCCAGAAAGTCCTCTCATGACTTTTCTCTACCAATTCCCACTTGCCACCCTTAGAGGTAACTCCTTTCTGACTTCTGTCACCATAAATTATTTCTCTCTGTTCTTTTGATTCAGATATATTGAATCATACCCTATTTATTTTTGTATCTAGCTTCTTTCACTCAACATGCAGGTTCTGAGATTCATCAATTCATTCATGCTGTTGGATCAGCAATCTATTTCTTTTTATCCAGCAGTATACCATTGCATGAATATACCCCCAGATAGTTATCCATTCTCCTCTTTTTTTAAATTATTTGATCATGAATTTAGGTAAGTGGAAAACATGGGAATATAAGTATTGAATCTTTGTGTCAAATCCATCTCTGTTCAGGCCCAAGAGCCTCAGATATTTGTCACTAGGGACTCCTGACACCAACCCAAAGTATTAGATACATACCTTTGCTTATTGTAATCTCGAGTTATTACTGTCATTTCCATGAATATTAAGTGGGTGTGGGAGAAACACTGGCCTGAGAGCCAAGTCCTGGGTTCTAAGAGCAGCTCTGCCCTCACTCTGCAGTATAGCAGGTCACTTCATCACCAGGCCCCCATTTCTCTATCAGTAAAATGGTCTGGTTGGACTAGATAATCCCTCGGGTCTTTTACTGAGGATATCCTAGTGTCTTTTGAAAATCCCTCCTCTGGCTTCTGGATACCTCATCCTTCTCTGTCAATCCTAGAATCTCAGTCTTTTACATCTCTATGTATCCAAGGCATCAGATTATCCAAGAAAATGTATCTGGTTATTATCCTTGTCCAAGCCCTACACTTCCCTTTTGTAGACTTGGAGCATGGAGAAAAAGTGTTGCCCAATGAGCTTGCAGCAAGAAAGATTTCCTAGAAAGTATTTGGTCTTAAATATTCACCTATTTGTCAAATTCTTGGAATACTATTAATTTGCAAAGCTAATTAGGAGTATCATTTTTTATCTCACTTCAAAACTACATTATGTATTTGTTCTGTCTCCTTCCCATGTCCAAATCATTGTCTCTGGTGGTAGCTTTTAAACTATTGGTGTGAGGTATTTCCTCCTAATTTGTCATAGTAGTTGTGTGATCTGAGTTTAAGCACCAGATAGTCAAAGTGCTAGTCCTGGGCTAATGCTATTCATTTGGCAATATCTATTTTACTTTAGCACTCAACTTGTTAAAACCTCCTTTCCTTCCTTCACAATTCTTAGAAGAAATGGCCTTTGAAATATGATCCCTCTCACTATGGAATATGCTTTCTATGAATTTTTTATTTTAAAAGGCAGACTTTGCTTCACTTTAAGAAATAGTATCTGTCCCTAGCATCAAATGAACTGGGGGGAGTCGATCAGTGAAGGAGGATATTTTTCCAGTTTATCTTAAGTCAATGATAGAATTATTTTTGATTCCAGGGGGAATTTAGAGCTTGGTATATTTGCCTATATATAGTGGAAAATTCCATCTAATCTAATAAAAGAGTAATATGCAAATTGATCCTCACACTATTACACCTAAGCCATGCCCACCAGCCAAGCCATGCCCACCAGCCAATCAGAAAGGCTGTATGCAAATTAACTCAGCCAAGATGGCAGCCGGCAGCCACGGAACTAAAGCAAACAGGAGGCTTCTGTTGCACCAGTGATGGAGGAAACTGCCTGCTTAGGTGGGCTGGGCCTCTGCTCAAGGCAACAAAGTTTCAATTATAGAAGATAAATAAACCCCAGAAACCTGATTCCAGCCAGCCTCACAGGGACGTTGGGTCAATGGGAGCTGTGGGCAGCCTGAAAATGGCCCTCAGCCCCTCACCCAGGCTGACCACACCCCCATGGGGTGAGGGTCCCCACTGGGGGGCTTGGCCAACCTGCAAACAGCCATCAGCCCCTCATCCAAGCTGGCTAGGCATGCCAGCAGGTGGATATCCCCCAAAGGGTCCCAGACTATGAGAGGGCACAGGCCGGGCTGAAGGACCCCCCGAGTGCACAAATTTTTGTGCACCAGGCCCCTAGTTTCTAAATAAAAATAGATTTGCAAAGCATCTATCATTTTTTATCCACCCCCTTGGGTATATTCTTTTCCCGGATGGAATAGAAAAGAACATGGAGTTAGGGAATCAGAAAAGCTAGTTTTGTTTTTTTAACCTTGACCCAGCTATGTTCTAATTGAACAATTTTAGAAAAAATCATTTGACCTGTATTAGTGTTCTTTTCTGTAAAGTGGGAATAATATTTTTTTTCAAGGTTGTTTTGAGGATCTTAGATAACACATTTAAAATTCATGACACATACAGTATGAACTCACTAAAGATGGTAATGCAGTTACTTTGGTGATGTCATTTCCATTAGGTCTCTTATAACATCAAAAGTAAGGCCCGATGTATGGATGGAGTTGGAGAACATAATGCTAAGTGAAATAAGCCAGTCAATGAAAGAAAAATACCACATGTCCTCACTCATCGATGGATAATAATAACCATTATAAACTGGTGAACAAAAATAGATTCAGAGGCAGAGCAACATCAAACAGACTGTCAAATTACAGCAACAAGGACAGGGACGTTGGGGGGGG
>PVJC01001983.1:0-19149 GCA_004026665.1 Murina feae | reverse complement strand
AGTAAGGCCCGAAGTTTCCAACTGTAACTTTGGTACTTCTAAAATGAAATGTAGGACTTCATTTTCACACACACAGCTTCTGAGACCTTTCACTATTGCCTTATATCTTAACAAATTGTGATTAGATCCAGAAAATCGCATTTGAAAGGCCTGGCGCATACTACTTTCCAGTGAAGGACCCACAGGGACATAATCAGCATGTTTATCAGGTGACTGCCCTCTGTGCTGCATTGCAGAGATAAGACCTTTATGTAGGGAGATGTGTCTCCCAATTCTGCAGTTAGGGCTCAGCCAGCCCTAGATTCTGGAAATCATCCCCCATAACTAGAACGTGTAAGAGAAGATGGTGAGAAGCTTAAGATGGATTAAAAATCCAACCAATGGGTTTGAGGGAGGATTCGTAAGCTATGAAAACAGTCCACACCATGAAGTGCCTTTTCACTTGCAAGAGACATTATTTATCTAGAATTTTGGACTGGTTCTCTCTTCAGATAACTGTTTGGAGTGTTTGTGTTTTGTTCTTGATCAAACATGAGTGAAAAGCACATCTAATCAGATCTCACAGCCAACTTTCTTCATGGTATTCCTCTTGTGGATGTGCCATGTACCTTTGACAAGGAGAACACTGTCCACGGAGGGGCAGGTTCTGGGACTCAGAGCACTGACACAGGAATGGAGAGTTCTTACATCTGTTGTTTGGGCCAAAGACTGACTCTGACTCTTGAGCAAGTTAATTCACTCACAAGGTGAAGATCTGCAATGAATGGAGAGCTCATCAGAGATAGATGCTACATGATCATTAGGATTGCTTTCCTCAGATATGGAAAATGGTTATAACATTGCTGAAACTTCTAGGCTATTCCCTTTGTCTTCTAAACCCAGTTTTACTCTATGAATTCTAGTTTCAGTCATACTCAATGAGGACTCGCACTGTCAACCTTAACAGACTCCACTTAAAGACCTTACTTCATTTGTGCTTTTATTTTGTCATTTATTAATTAAGGAACGCTGACTGCACACCTCCTGTTCTGTACCAGACACTGTGAGAGGGGAAGCAAAAGTTGGGTGAGACTTGGGCTCATCTCAAGGAGCTCAAATAGGGTGACAAACATGTACACAAAACCAGACACCATGTAAAAATGACAGGGGAGTATCCCTACAAATGTTTTATGGATAGAGAAAAAGGTAGCAATCAATTCTGCCTGAGAAAGAGACTAGCTCAGGAAGGGGTCATAGGGCACATATGATTGGAGTCTGAGTGGCCCAGCAGAATTAAGTTATAGAACTTCTTAACATGCTGCCAAGGAGTGTAGGCATGGGGGGAGGGGATTGTTTTTTATGGTTTCTGGGCAAAGAAGAGATATGATGCTGGCTGTGCTTTAGAAATATACTCTGACAGGGTAGCATAGTTGCTAAACTAAAGTAAAGTAGAAGTTGCACACTGGCTGATCTTAGACCAAATACCTGTGGATATGTTTTATTTTATATCTAAAGGATTTTTTAAAGATTCAAATTGTCTGTAAACTTTAAAAATTTTAGAGAATTCAAACAAAATTCTAGATTTTCAGTTTCTGCTAAAAAGTGGAGTTCACAATTCCTGCCTTGCAACAACCAGCTAGAAATGAGAAGTATCTTTCACTGGAGTTGGTGCACATATTCTACTGCCAGAAATGATACAATCTTGAACTAGGTTGCAAGCTGAGGATGGAGAAAAAAGGCAATGATTGCTTAGATGTGTAAGAATGAGAGAGATGAGGAAGTCAAAGAAGACTCTGGGTGTTTTATTTTGCATAATAAGTGAGTCAGATTCCCATACAATCAGAAACGGAGGAGGAAGAGGTTTTGGGAAGATGTCCATGTACTTACTCAGTGTGTCCCTTTGTCATTCAAGGCTTTGGAAAATACTGATAAGGCAGTTGAAAATATACTTATAGGCAGTAGTTGGTTAGAAAGTGCTGTGCTAAAAGATAAAAGCTTATCATTATGACCTGGGCAGTCATATGTGTTGTTGTTTGTTGTTGTTTTTTCCTTGCCTACCTCATATACTTTATCGTGAACTCTAATAAGTTATAAGGCAAATATCTGTTTTTGAAAATGGAGACTCATGACATGCCTACTATGAGCTTATAACCACGAGTGATATTGTACAGTGGAGACTGCAGAAACAGTTCTTACTTCAGTCCATGTAAAATAAATGGGTCATATTAAAATGCAGGTTTTAAATGAGTTATAGCCAATAGGTAGAATTTCTTGGGGAAGGGAGGGAGGGAGTTAATATAAAACAAGAAACAGGACCCAGAACTAAGATAGGAAAAGTGAGGCTTCTGGGAACCATGTAGAAGACTATTCTCAGGCCCTTACAGTGCCCTGAAAGTGAGCACCTCTTAAATGTTGCTCTCTCAGGGCCTCACTTGCCTCACCTTAGTCCTGGCCCTGATGTGGAGTTTTTGTAAATAAACAAATCATAAATCATAAAATGTTATTCTCTGTCCCATGAGATTCCATGGGCATTATTATAACTAATAATTTGAGATTTATAATCTTATCTGATTCTTACGCATATTCCCACTGTAGGATGATACAGGTAGAACATGCTCTGGGTTAAGACTTGTGGATACTATCAAAGCCTTGAGCCCTGTCTCATGAGTTTCCAGGTGGTGCTGCACCCTGTGGAATATCACTGAAATATGCAGTGATAGGCAATTGCTTGAGAGTTATTTATACTGGCATTCTGTGTGAAGAAATCTATCTCTGGGGTAGCATCCTTTGATAACAACTTAGCATTCATGGATTTTGAAGAGCAGATTAGTGTGCCATGTTGATGGAGGGAGGAGGTTTTTGTTTTCATTATTTTAATGTTAGGGCTGTATTATTAATTTTTTTTTTACTTTAACAGTTTCATACAAGTATAATTGGTATGCAAAGAACTGCATATATTTAATGTATACAATTTGAGGAATCTGGACTGAGGCAAACACACATAATACCATTACCACAATCAAGGTAATCAACATGTCTGAAAACTCACAGAGTGTTCATTAGGTTACTTGGTTTTGTTTTTGTTTTTTTGTTTGTCTTGTTTTGTTTTGTGATGAGAACACAACATGAAATCTGCCTCTTAAAAACTTTCAAATGCACAATACCATATTGTTAGTTGTGGTTGTTATAGTGCAGAGCTCTAGAACTTACTCACCTGGCATAGCTGAAGCTTGATATCCATTAATAGCAAGTCCCCATTTCCCTCTTCCTGTGTTCCTGGAAACCACTATTACAGTCACTGCTTATATGAATTTAACCATTTTAGACACCTTATGTAAGGAGAATCATGAATATCTGTCCTTCTCTGACTGACTTATTTCACTTAGCATATGTCTTTCCCATTTTATCCATGTTGTTGTGAATGGCAGGATTTCCTTATTTAAGACTAGCTTATCGCATAAAAAAAAAAGACTAGCTTATATTCCATTGTAGGTATACACATTTTCCTTGTTCATTTGCCTGCCACTTATCACTTAGGTTGTTTCCATATCATGGCTATTGTGATTAGTGCTGCAATGAACATGGGAGTGAAGAAATCTCTTCAAGATCCTACTTTCAATTCAGAATCTTTTCCTTACATGTCTCATTCAGTCATAGAGAATGCATGACTTGAAATGGACCTTAAATATCGCCTAATCCCACCTCTTTGCTACATAAATAAGAGAATTGAGGCACAGAGAAGGGAAATAACTGGACTTAAATCATGAAACAAGGGTATTCATTAGACTTAGGTTCAGATGGAGTGACAGAGGACTGGAATAGTGATGAAAGGAGACAATGTTAATTTCTCTCTCACTGAAGGAAGTAGGAAGTCCAGGGCAATGAGTAGTAGGCTAAGACCCTGCCTCCTATATTCATCTGCCTTGCTCAGCATGGGACTTCTATTAAGAGGTCCAAGTTGGCTGCTCCTTCATTCCAGTTCCTGAGGTCAAACCCCTTTTCTCTGAGGTCACCTATATTCTACCTTAAACCCTTTGGCTGGAACTCAGTCTCATGGCTCAACTTAGCTTCAGGGAAGATGAAAACATATAACATTTTTTCTTGGCAGCCATATACCTAGCTAAAATTTGGAGGTTCTCTATCTCAGCAACATCAGGATAACTTAACATCTAACATGGCAACTCAGGGCTTCAAATGTTTATGTCTCAAGAAAACCATATCACATTGTGTAAGTGGCAGCAGGAATCATATAATATCACCTCCATCACATTCTGTTGAGCAGCCATTTACAAATGTTCTCCCAGGCCCCCATCATTTCCTGGTGGACTGTCAGGATCATGTTGGAAGAAGAGCATGTGGGATGGAATAGGTGATATCATCTTGGAACATCTACTCTGGAATAGCATTTCCCATAGTATATAAAGAGTTAACAGTATACACAGGCTCCCTGCTATAATGAACCTATGGACAGTGCTGTGAAAGAACAGAAAAGTAGGGAAATGACCAATAAAGGTGGTACATTCAAATGCTCTGGATCCTAAAAAAGTTGAGCCATCTAAGTTGTGTAGAAAAAAATGTTCAAGGAAGAGGCAAGAGTGGATGAAAAGGCCTGCAAATATAAGCATGAAGTGTTAAATGGTTTGGGTAGACAAGAATGAGGACTGTGTGTTGGGGGAATGATGGGATAGGTTCGTGGAAAGAAGAAGTAAGGTGATATCCTGAAGAGCCTTGAGTGTCAAGTTAGAGTCTGACACTGGGGAGCAGTCACTGGCTGTAGCACACAGGCATATAGATAGAATGCTCCTCTTGAGTAATCTTTCCATCTGCAGTCTTCCCTGCCTTTGATAGTAAACATATCATCCCTGTGAAAGTTTGCTTCCTAGCTTAAACTGAACGTAGATTCTAAACTATGAAATCACTTTAGAATTTTTTTTTTAATTTTTTACCCACCACAAACAACGCTAGAATGGCATGCATTTGAACAAACCTAAGTGATTTCACTCTTCTACTTTTCAGAGCTTTTGGCTGGATACAGAGTGAGAAATTCATACCTTTTTCAAGTAGTGTGGGTTCTTTTTTTCCCAAATCCTATCATCCATCTGGTTCTCTGGAGGTCTTGGAATCCAGGAAAGTGTTAGTTCACTGTGCTAAAATCCAAAAAAGACTGCTAAACTGTGACAGAAAATTTGCATTCCAGAGACAGTGAAAGAGTTAGTCCTACCACCCTTTAGCAGCAGCAAAGAGAAAACATCTGGATTTTCTGTCCCCTTTGTCTTTCAGCTGTTTTCAGCAGCTACTTGTTGTCTGTGCTTTTCCAACCTACTTAATTTAAACCACTTTGGGCATGCTGGGGTGGTAAGAGGAACCAAAATGTGGAATTATTTTATTTCCAGTGTCAGGAAATATTTCACAGCCAAGATACAGTGTAAGGGGAGCAAATCCCTTCTCCGACTTCCCTTTGTGTGCTGCAGAAGGTTACGGTCTCATGAATGGGTTCCAGAGCCAGTGTGTGTGCACATCAACTGTGCTGTGCTCCGAAGAAAAACTATACAGTGGCAGCCTGATGCTGGAATGTCTTTATGGCACTTCTAAGCTTTGTTGCTGTCTTTTGTCTGCATCTGGCAGAAATATAATTACAAGGGCTTGTTTTCAACCGAAGCCAAGTCATTGCCAAATCTGTTCAACTGATCTGTATAAAATCGAAGTTAACTCATGACCCCTCTGGCTGTTCTCTTTGCCACTCCCAGGAATTAAAAGCTTAAAGTTTTCCCTTTCTTCTGAAAGAAAATCAAGTTTGGTTCAAACAAGCTTTTCTGTCTTCCCCAGAAATACAAGGAAAGACCTTCTGTGACCCTACTTGTTTGGCTCAGACCACTCATGGCTTGCTATAATTTAGGAAATAATTGCAATTCCTAAAGCCAGGTAGAAATAAACATCTTGCCAGAGCTTGAGTTTCACGTAACTCTGAAGGGAACCGACGTGTGAGCAAAATGGTATTGGGAACATTTCTAGTCTCTGCTTGCAGATCTTGATTCTAATGTTTGACTCACAATGGATTTAATTGTGATTTGAAATGCACAGGCAGGCAATCATTGCTATGTATACACGTAGCTAAATAATCATTGCTTAAACCCTAGGTTTAGGTTTTGCCCCTAGATGAAGAGCATTGACCTACCTATGTTGTGTGATTAACTTCAGATCATTTAGCAAAATTTGTAACACTGCCCTGGCTGGTATAAACCAGTTCATTGGAGTGTCATCCAGTACAATGAAGAGTTGCAGGTTTAATTCCTGGTCAGGGCATGTACCTAGGTTTGAGGGTTTGACCCCAGGTAGGGGCAGGTATGGTGTTTTTCTCTCTCACATCGTTGCTTCTCTTTCCTTCCTCCCTCTCTAAAACCTTAAGCATGTCCTCAGATAAAGATAATAATAATAAATGTATAGCACTACTTTTTTTATTTAGACAAATGTACTCTTGCTGAGATAGAATCAAAGAACCCAAGATTTGGGAGGGAATTTTGTTGGGCAGCCGGATGTCATTTGCATTTTTCATTCAACAAATACTTGTTAAGTGTCTCTTTTGTGTTAAATACTGCTCCAGAGGCTGTGAATGCAGTAGTGTCTCGAACAGACTGGTGAAGAGATAAGCAATAAATATGTCAACAACTGAGTGCATGAGGTGAAACCAGATAGTGATAAGAACTATGAAGGCATTAACTGGGTAATGAGATAGAATCTGGCTCAGGAGAAGGGACCAATTAAATAGGGTGGTAACAGGCCATCTGAAGATGATGATGAAATTTAGGGTATGTGTATGGAAGTAGGTGTTATTGGATGACTCTTTTGACCATTTATTCCCAGGCATTCATTCATTTACTTAATAAAATCTTTATTGAGCTCTTCTATGTTCCGGTCATTGACGAGTGAACTATAGGGGTGAAACAGTGAACAAGAGAAAGCCCCACCCTATGGAAACTTCTGTTCTGTTCTTAAGTCAATCACAGAGCTTCAAGGGAACAAGAAGTCTATTAACTTAAGTCTCTTATTATATAGGCAAAGGAATTTAGACCCAGAGAAGCAAAAGCTTTGTTCAGACATCATTGCCAGTGGCTTATCTTCACAAGACAAGAGAACAACCCTTGGCCTATGGTTGTTTCTCCTTGTCGCTATACCATGCAGGGTCTCCACAAACATTTATTTCAACAATTCTAGTTTAAAACAATACTGGGGTTAGCAGTGTGACCCAAATGTAAGCCATTTACCCACTGGAGCCTCCTGTATACTCTAATTCAGCAGTTCTCAACCTGTGAGTCAAACAACCCTTTCACAGGGGTCGCCTAAGACCATCCTGCATATCAGATATTTACATTACGATTCATAACAGTAGCGACATTACAGTTATGAAGTAGCAACGAAAATAATTTTATGGTTGGGTCACAACATGAGGAACTGTATTTAAAGAGCCAGAAGTTTGGGAACCACTGCTCTAATTGAAGATATCATGAGTAAGCATTGTCAAGATGGTGCTTAGTTGGGCTTTGATTATAGTTAAGTCAAGAAAATGGACCCTGCCAAGTATTTCTGCAACAAAATATATGTCCCATGAGACTTCTCTGTACACTCTAAATGAATGAATGTGAATATTCCATCTCTTATTAGGTGTTCCAAGTATGTAAAACAAAGAAAAATATAACAGAAAAGGTATCTGTTGAAAATAAAACAACAAAAAGGAAAAGAAAAAAAGAAAGAAAAATCAACAACCCAAATTTTCCCAAACTCACTATGCATAGTCTTGTGGATGTCTGTTTATATGGTTATCTGTTTCCAATAACAGTATAGGAAAGTAGGCTCATTTGATGAGTCAGAGACTCAAGAACCAAGAATTAAGGTCAGTCCTCATATGAAACAGTAATTTTACCCAGAGAAACTGACTTAGAACAATATCTTTAATCTCTTTACATTCTAAAGAATGTATTTTATATTTATCTTATTTAATAGTCCCTATTCTGGGATGTAGACAGGGCTGAATAATTAGTGTCAGATTCTATAGATGAGAAAATTGATACTTAGATTATGGAATTTTGTTTAAGATGCTGTGAAATTCCAGCTACTCTGGAAAGTGACCTCAGTACAGTGGTCTGAGTGTCTATTAAAAACCTCTACTTACAAGTTGCTAGTGGCAGGAATTATGGAAGTCAGACCTAAGATATCATGCAGTGAAGCTGAAAATAGGATTAGCTCCTCTAAATTGTTGGCCAGAGGGCCTCCATATTTATCAGTTTGTGACAGTCTTGTTTTGACAGTAGCAAAAACCCAAGTAACGAAACATACTCAGCCTAATGATTTTTCACTGATATAAATATTTATGTTAATAACTAATCAACATCAGTTGTCATATTCTTATTACTAACTCAGCTAAAATGTCAAAGAGATAATTTTATCCAGAAAAGATCTAGTATGGGGTTTGGAAATGAGCACCATATAGAAATCAGAGCACCTGAGTCCAGAACTCAGCACTTACACTAGTTTATAACATTAGCCAATCAACTACTCTGAATGCAGTGTCCCAGTATATAAGGCGAGAGAGTCAGACAAGGTGATTTTCATAATCTTTTCAAGGTCAAGCAAACTATGCATCTGTGAAGAGTTATGACATAGCAGTTTGCTGAAGATCAATAATTGCATTTAGTGTAATTGCCATTATATGGAACTTGACAGAAAGATAGAGGAAAAACCTATCAATTGGAGGACCATGTGGAGAAGATTGTACCTATGTCTTCTAAGCCCAAAGGCAAGATGTCTTCGAACTTAGAAGACATAGGTTTCAATCCTGACCATATTTATAGTCATGTGACATATAAGAATTGTACCATTCGGTGGATAAGAAGTCTACCTTTCTACCTACTATAATATGGTATTGTTGTAGAGATTAAATGAGTTCCTGTTTGTAAACTTTAAAAACTCTACTAGAGTAAGCTGTCAATTTTTGTTTTGAGAGTATAACATCATGCAAATTACTTTTATGCAAAACTAAAAAATGTATGGGTTTGAGGTATAATAATGTTTACATAGAATTAAGTAGAGCTTTTCCACAAAATTACTAGGGATTCATTAACCCATATTGTTATGACATTATCCAGTTGTCCCAGATTATCATAACAGGGTTCCTTAAATAATCCAATTTTTAAAAAGTAGAGATGTAGCCCTAGCTGGTGTGGTTCAGTTGGTTGGACATAACCCATGCATGGAAAGGTTCATGGTTAGATAAATTCTTGTCAGGGCACATGCCTGGGTTGCAGGCTCAACACCTGGTAAGGGGCGTGCAGGAAGTAGCTGATCAATGTTACCCTCTCACATCAATGTCTCTCTGTCTCTCTCCCGCTTCCTCTCTCTTTAAAAACAAATAAAAACATTTAAAGAAAAAACTAAAGATGTAAAATATAGAATAATACATGGTGAATTACAAAAATAGAAAAATTACAAAAGTAGTGCTTAAATATGGTATTTCAATTTATAAGTAAAATTACAAGTTAATTAAATATATACCCTAGCCCCCTCTGAATCTGTAAGGGATAATTACCCAAAACTAATATTTGTTATACAGCCAGACATGGGGTATTTGTTTTTATATGTGCCCTTATTTATTCCTCATGATACTGCATTGCAGACATTTTCAATCTTGTTTAGTAGATGAAGAAACTCAAGGCCAGATAAGTCAAGAAAATTCATGGATTTTCACACCCAGTTCTCTTGAATCTATAACTAATTATTTTGCCATATAGGATAGATGTTCTTGACTTAACAAGTCCCAACAAATTGTACCTTGAGATGTTGTAAAGCCAAATCTATGATCTGACTTGGCTTACTAGGAAAGGAATTTATTTTTCTTTTTTTCTGATAATAGTCTCAATGGAGTGCTGTGATCTTGCAATTGTGCTCCTGGCATGAAGGTTTGACTCACTCATCAAGTCCCAGCCCCTCATTGCCTTAGTATTTTCTGGGTTAAGAGATATTCAAGAGAGGTGTTTTAGAAGAATTAGCATACCACAAGGGCTATGCATTTTAAGGGAAAAGAGCATCTCTCTGCGCCTTGAGGTATAGATGAACTAAATGTTCTTTAATTTAATTTAACTTTTTTAATTTACTAAAGCTGGGCTCATAATTCAAACTTGGGTTCTTTAGAATAAACAACAGGGCATTATTTACTTTGTGAAGAATGTGATTTGCAGCTCATTACAAAATTAAATAAAATGACCTAATTGTCCTGATCTTTTTGTCCTTTTTGTTGGCTGTTTTTCCTTGTGATTTTAGGACATATGCTTTAATTTTAATTTCGGTTTATTTAGTTCAAATAAAACACAATCCTATAAGAATTTTTCTTCCTAAATTCCATCTTAATAGTCATGCATATGTTTTTGTTTGTGTTAGTTTGACACAGATGTTTATCTCTGGCAATGTTGAATGCCCCTTCACCAATGCTGCACAATATACTAATTTTCTTAAAATATTCTCCCTGTGAAATTAATTTTGTTGAAATGTAGGCATTTCTGGGACTTGGGTAATGAAGACTCTTCTTCTAACCCAACATTAATTTCAAAGACTGTTGTGATGCATTTTTTTTTCAAGAGCTAATTCAAATCCCACTTAGAATAGATTCCCAGAATCATATGCTACCACATTGCCTGCTCCTCACCATTCATAAGTAATTACTCTCTCCTCTGTGTTCCCATCATACATTACTCATGCCTCTGTAACAGCAATTTGTTGTGCCCTTTGCCTCTGATCGGCTATTTATAGCAGTGTCTACTTCTCCCACTACAGTGGGAACCTCGGAGGGCCAGGATGGCGCTTTGTCCTTTCTTCCTCTGTACCTGCCAGGATGTTGAACACTTTGTTCCACTCTTTAGCTTTCTGCAATGCTAAATATAGTGGGCAGGCAGCTCTGCTCAGCAGAAAGCCTGTGAAAAGTTTCTCTAACGGGGATTTAACCAAAAGCTGAGGCAACATAGGAATTGGATACAAAGAGATGGGCTCAAAAACATTAGTGGAAATGAACAACAACAAAAACCAAGGAAGTTGAAGGGGTTTTTTACTGAATTTTGTTACATGTTTCATAAACATCCTTTCTTGTGCTGGTCATGACATAAAAAGAATACACATTTTAAGGGTTTGATGCCACCTAATAAATTGACTTCAAAATTTTCCTATCTTAAAAAATTAGAATTTTCATTTATAGAGTAGGAATTTTTATTCCAATTAGGACATGATACTCATAGGGATGGATGGCACAAGGATTACTGTTATTATTTTCAATCTGTTTTGAAACACAAATATAGGTACAGGTTTAAATTAACATTAAGGTTTAGATATAGGTGAAGGACACTTGAAGAGAGCAAGACAACTTTTTTATTTTTATTTTATTTTTATCCTCTCCTGAAGATATGTTTTTAGAAAGACAGAAGGGAGAAAGAGAGACATAGATGTGAGAGGGAAACATTGATTGGTTGTCTCTTGTATGCACCCTAATAGGTAAACTGACCAGGAATTGAACCCTCTCCTTTTGGTGTGCAGCATGATATTCCAACCAACTGAACCACCTGCCAGGGCAGAAAGTGCAAGAAAACTTTTAATAAGAAATGTATGACTCACTGAGAGGCAGGAGGTTTGTACCATAGCTCTATGGAAGAACTATCAAAGAAAAATGATGTTTTCATCTGCAAAGAAAACCCCAAAGGAATGCCATCATTGGGTAATCCATTTGATGACCAGAATGAGGAATAAATTTGTATTCCAAAATTAAGTTAGGTGATATAATTATTTGAGTTTAAATAATGGCACTGGCAATTCAGTGGAGGTTTGCTGAATCATAGCCTTGTTTTCTTTTCATTGTGCCACACTGCTGTTCTATTGGGAACACCTACACTGGAGCTGTGTTTCCCAACCCTTTTTACATCATGATTCATGTAGAAAATTATGGCATTTTTGCTCAGCAAATAAGTAAATGAAGCTTTTCCTGGCCCCCAAATGTGGCATATGTGAAACCCACTAGAGTCACAGTTTCTTAGCCTGACAATTGACAGGCAAGATCTGGATTAGAGAATTACTTTTTCTTGATTAAAAGGATAATTCTACCTTCTGTAAAGTACTTATCCAGAGTTTATTGCTTAATTATCAAACGCATATGTGTGGATCATCAAATTTATGCAAGGGCACTGCTATAGATGCTGGGGATCCAACAAGGAGTTTTCTGTCTTCTGTGAGAACCAATGAAATGTACAGTAGACAAACTGTCTTGAGATCTGGACATGTTCCCTCCCTTGATTTGTAAGCATGTAACTTGCACGTAGTCAATCTGAATGCCTTACATTTGCAATGTGGACTGCATCCACTGAAATATGAATTCGGGGTAGCCTGATATGGGAGAGAGATTTTCCATTGTATGGAGAATTGGGGACCTATATTCTAACCCCAAATCAGTCACTAGCTCTTCTCCATCTCTGTCTCTTCGTTTCTTGAATCTGATGGTTAGACTAGAGTCATGGTTTATAAACTTAATAATATGGATTCCCTACAAACTCCATTCTTTCGCACTCTTCATCCAGAAATGATTTGGGGTTCTTTTGTATGTGTCTCCTTTATAAATTATATTCCCAAACAAAGGATTATAGGAAAGACAGTCAAGTGAGGAAAGCTGAAAATTCCTGGCCTAGAATAATCGCTAAAGACTTTTAAAGCTTTGATATTCTTTAACTTTGCTTTTTTTTTTATCGCACCAAAACCAAAACTGTATGTAGAATGTGAGATGTCACCTTTATCTTTCCAAGAGTCTTTCCTGTTTCAATATTGCTTTCTTACCTTAAAAGAAATAAAGATTGAATATAAGGTTACATTTTAATTTTATGAAATGAAAAATTTAACATTTCTAAATGGCAACACTTTAGAGTTTGCTGAATCTTCAAATACTTACATCTCTTAAAGTAAAATACTTAACATTGAACACATGTATACCTATGCAATATATAAATTATAGAAATGTTATTTTCTTCATAATCTACTAGTAGCTAAAGCTTATGCTACCTATATGCTTCATTTATATTCAGATGATTCTTCCAGCTTCTGACTATGAATTAGAAAAGTTATTTATACAATATTCAAGGATAGAAAAGATACAACCAGAATATTTCTCTAAAAACAGTTGCTTTGAGAAGTGTGTACAAGATTTTTGTATGATTTTATTTTTACTTAACTTTTTTGTTTTTAATCACAGTCATATTGTCATCATCTCAGAAGAGTTTAAAGCCCTGCATTTTAACAGCTAATTTCTTGTTTGGCTTTTTTTCTACTACTCCATAACATCATTTCCTTTTAACTATACTTTCATTGGAGTAGCTACCCAAAGCAATTTACAAAAATCCTTAAAAACCTTTAAATAATGCCAAGATTTTATTTTAAAAAGAATAAAATTTAGACTCTTCATTCAGAGTAAACTATAAGGTATTTATGTCATAGCTGGTTACCATTGTCTACTGTGTGCTATGGATTATGCAGGCATGGGTGAGGATGGTTGCTGTTGGGGATGCCGTAATAACCTGTCCAGATCCCTCTTCAGGCTCTCATTCCTCCAGATGCTGGAATTGTTGGCAGTTGATAGTTCATAGCTGAGTCCTTCTCTGGAAATTACCCTCAAGGGAACTTCATCTTCACTCAAGGTGCAATGATGTAAATTCTCTATCCCCTAGTTTCCAGGAAGAACGATTCCAGCTCCAGACTATTCCAATGGAACCTTCAAAATCCTTTGTTGTAACTGCATCTTAGTTCATCTCCTGTACTCAGGAACTTCCTGCACTCTCCCACAAGTGTTGATCTCCAAGACACTCTTCAGTAACTTCCTACGTGCAAATCTCTGTTTGAGAATGCTTCCTAGAAAACTCAACCTATGCCTGTGGCTCCTTGTAAAGGGGTGGGCACAGGGAGATGTGGGCTAAGTTTGGTCATACCATTAAATCAAGTTCATTACATTCAGTGTCAAAAGAGAAACATTATACAATCTTATGGAAGTGGACAAAGTGACTTATTTTCTTGGAGGATAGCAGAGGGGATATTAGGAAAGGCTGTACAGAAGAGGTAACATTTGAGCTTAACTTTGAAGAATGACTAGGTATTCCTGAGGCAAAAAAGAAAGGATATGAATCAGTCTGAGCTTGTAGAACATAGCTTATGAAAGATGTGGCAGAAAGCTCATGACAGCAGGAAGGTAGACACTGTCGGGAAAGCAGCAAAGGCTGATCCAGAGCCAGTTCATGAAACACATTCCTGCATTTGAAGGTTCTTATGCTGGAGTAGGCTCTTCCCTCCTACCTCCCATTGATCAATCATAGCATGCTTATTCCACATACAAATGTGATTTGAGTAGATATACTTAGTGACATCCTTCTTCCATTCTTTTGCTTGAAGACCTTCTTTTGTTTTACTTTCTTAAAAATTATTTATTAACCTTTTCATTTTAACCTACTTTGTGAAGACACAAAGATCATCTATGGTGCTTGAAATTCTACCAACAGCAATTTCTGGAATTTCTAGTGAAATTCCAGACAGAGTAGATGTTACATAGTGTAGAATTCTAATACATGAACCATCCTTTCACATATCAAACGAGGTGTTAGCCAGTTGTTTCTAGTATATAGCAAGTGTTGGAAAAGTTGGCCTTTTCCTATTGTTGTTAACACTGATGTAGCACAGAGTAATAAAATTACAGAGTTAAAATTAATCATTGTTTTACAGACAAGAAAATAGGGGTCTAGAGAGAAGACATTGTTTACCCAAGGTTGTATACTGCATGTTGACAAAGCCAGAAGGATAACTCATAGTTTTTATCTAGCAACTTTCCCTCTCTATTGCTACATAACGAATTCATCAGATCTCAGTCCGACGTCTGCACCTACTGAACTCCATGGCCCAGGTCCAACTACATTAGAGCTCCAGGTCTGTTTTCTCACCTCTGAAATCAGAGGCTTAGACTACAGGAATACTCAGTACCCTCCTCTTTGACATTGTAAGAGTCTTTATCCTTTCTCTAATAGAATATATGTTTAAGGGTCCTAGTGGACCAATTGAAGACTGAAAGGAGATGAGTGCAGTAAAGGGAACTGTCTAGACAAGGTTAATTTGTCCTCCAATACCATTTGCTAGTCCAGGATAACATCTACATTCTTGGAACCTTTAATTTCTCATATGTGGGCATTTCACAATAGACTCACTTTAGGCATATTTTACACAGTTTTGCCTCTGTAGAAGAAATGTCCAGATTACCTGTCTTTTAAACAATGCTTCTACAGGTCATGATGTTTTTGAGTACATTGGCTGAAACCTGCAGCCAAGCCTCAATGCAAATAATAACAGTTTCTGGTCAAGCATTTTCTGGTTTGTTCAGCTCCATTACAGGCTGCCCTTAAAATTTTTTTTAAAGTTAAAACCCACAAGAGGAACAAAACACAAGTCTCAGGAAGATGGTTTCCAGCTGCATTAGCTCAGATCACCAGGATAGGAAAGTAGCAAGGCCTTCATTGTCCAGACCATCATTGTCTCCAGACTTTCATCTTATGTTTTTCTGCTATTTTAATTTTACCACTTGAAAATTGGAGGGGTTATGGGGTAGGTTAACAGTTTCCATGAGTTTAGACTATGACCAGAGGCATATTGAGCAATTCCAGAAGCCCCAGCAACCACAGCTTTGATGAGAGGACTGTGATGAATGCACTAATTCATCCTAGGAGAGATTCCTGAGTCAGGGGAGTCAGGCCAGTGGTGTGCTGTAAGGTGAGATGTAAAGAATATGCCTTCATCCTTTTAGCACACATTCACCCTGCTTATTTTATTCTAGGTAGTATACTAGGTGTAATGTAGGACAAAGAAATACATTCTTTTTTTTTTAATTTTATTGATTTTTTTTACAGAGAGGAAGGGAGAGGAATAGAGAGTTAGAAACATCGATGAGAGAGAAACTTCGATCAGCTGCCTCCTGCACACCTCCCACTGGGGATATGCCTGCAACCAAGGTACATGCCCTTGATGGGAATCGAACCTGGGACCTTTCAGTCCTCAGGCCGACGCTCTATCCACCAAGCCAAACCAGTCAGGGCAAGAAATCCATTCTTAAGACATAGACCCAGCCCTTAAGGCAATTGCGATCTAGTTGAGGAAATAGACATCTGCACAAATAATTTTAATACAAGTGAACCCTGTGAGCACAAAAGCTCAGGAAGGGGAGAGAAAGACAGTTTATTCCAAATGAAGACATCAAGGAAAGCTTCACTGTGAAGTTGCCTTCTGACCCATACTTTGAAAGGTCATTATGGTAAATTGCAATTAATCAGCCAATGCGCAGGAGTATGGAAGTTTCTCATAGGTGTGAGTGTGTGTAAGCAGTCCGGGACATTAAGGAAGTCAACCTAGAAAGGGAGATTGAATGTCAGATAGCTTTTTTTTTTTTTTTTTACATTGTGGAGCCATATAAGTTTTTGCTAACAGGAAAATTATTTGGTCACATCTGTAGTTTGGAAAGGAAACTGGCAGTCACTTTGGGAATAGGGAAGTATTACAAAAGAAGCAACACGCAAATAAGGAAGCCCATCGGAGACCACTGCCATAGTTGAGTCTTAATACATTTGTTATCTACCCGCAGGTACTTCTTGCCTAATGGCCATTTAAAGGTTCTCCTGGTATGAGAACAGTTACTCCTTAATTTCCATATCCCTTCCAGTTCTGCATCTTTCTCTTCAGCTACCCATCCCAGGTTTATTCTAGATTGTAAACTCAGTGACTCAGTCCAGAAATCTCAGCTGGAATATAGCATATTACGTGGGAAACATGGTTGTTAGGGAAGGATGAAAAGTTAACAGCTAATTTTATGTCTTTCAGAGTCCTGACTCAATAAAGGGTATCCTCTTTATGGGTGGGAGGGAGCGAATATTTTTTTTAAAAAACTCTATATCTTTTTAGCCAGATAAATGGACTTTCTTAATTGATCTCTCAAAACTAGAACCCCTCTAGGCTCAACATTTCCATCGAAAGCTTAAAGCACTAACCTGGAGTTGATGTTTGAGTCAAGTGTTCTTGATCACGGGCCTCACTGGTTGTGCTGAGCTATGACTGGGGTCAGCAGCCTGCATGCTCTGTTAGTCTGTTAACAGACAGACCCCACTGGAAAATGTTAGGGTCCTTGATGACCCACTAGGTCTTTGATGATGAAGCAAGTGTTAGAAGTAATAGTGAAGCATTCTTCCAGTGGGAAACCTGAGTTGGATAATTCAGGGGTTAACAATTCACAGCATGGGCCAAATCCAGAGCACCACCTGCTTTTGTATATAAAGTTTTATTAAAACACAATGATGCCCAGTTGCTTACGTACATCTATGACTGCCTTTGCACTACAATGGCAAAATCGCACTGTTGAAAGAAAGCCAGAAATATGTCCTCTACGGGCCTTTACCTAAAAATCTCCCATCAACCCGGCAGTAGTGGGGAGGGACAAGGGGAGGAGTCAGAAAACGTGTTTTAAATTCGACGTTTGCTACCTATTATCTGGGTGACCTGAGAAAAACCACGTGATCCATCTGATTGTGTTTCCCTCTCTCTAGAACAAAGATTATAAAAGTACTGACTGTGGTGAGCATCCAAGCCAGAGTGTCCTGTTTTCAGTGCCCATTGTACTGTAAGTCACTGTGGAAGGGCCACCTCATCATTAGCATTGTTCTTTCTCTCTCCAGAATACCCTGGAGCAGTGCAGTGTATGCTCCAAGCCCATCATGGAACGGATTCTTCGAGCCACCGGGAAGGCCTATCATCCTCACTGCTTCACTTGTGTGATGTGCCACCGTAGCCTGGATGGCATCCCGTTCACTGTGGACGCTGGCGGCCTCATCCACTGCATTGAAGACTTCCACAAGTAGGCAATCTCTCTTCCTGCCTCAAGCCTGCCAGTCTCAGAGTCTGTTCTCACTGCCTGGCACCTGGGCCACACAGTCTTCTCTTGGAGCTATGGGATCTCAGGATTTGATGGGGCTTTCAAAAGAATTTACTAATCCTCCTCATGCAGTGCAGAAAATTGTATCAGGTGGTCCATGTGGTCTTGGCAGCCTGTCCACTGCTTCACAGCTTCCCTGGGACTTGTTCCTGGCATCTTTGTGTGGCTGTAATTGTGAGGACGTTTACTCAGCTACAGAGGATTTGTATTGGAGAGGGGCAGAATCCTGGGCTAGCCCTGCCTGGCCTAAACCTGAACAACATGTGTGACTTTGAACAAATTGCTCAATTTCTCTGAGCTCTTCAGTTTGGTCAGTAGACCAGAACCTATCTTAAAGGTCTCCAGCTGTAACAGCCCAGGATTCTCTCTGAGCCAGGGGTTCTCTCTCCATCCTGCCACTCAACAGATAGGAAGCTATGGGGCAAAGACTCAGAGAATAGTTCAGTCCTTACTAATGGAAGCCTCTCACATACTCAGAGGCAGATTAACACTACTGTCTACACATCTATACCCTCCCCTCACCTCTTCTCCCACCCAGGTCTTCTCTTTCCCGGGATATTGTCTGATGATTGCAGTACTGTACAGTCTTTTGAGGAGGATTAGAAAGTAGAGCCTCAAGGTCAAGATCCATTACTCATGGGCCTGGAAAAATATGTCCCCACTTCTGCAGTTCTTTCATTGCAGGTCTCTCTTTCCTCTATGATAGCTTGGATTTTCATGAAAGCTCTATAGTTTTGTGTTTTGCTTATTTTTATTTCACCACTTTGTTAGTTGGGTCATCGGCTGGTCACATTTGTTAACATATTTTTAGGAACCATATGAAAGCTTAGATGTGACTTGTAGACAGTAGACACGGAGGCCTTCTGGACTATGTTTGTGGGGCAGTGGCTTTCCAGACAGCCTGAGGCTCTGAAAGAGGTGAGGCATGTATGGCTCACCAGTGTGGGTATCCATTCTAGGGCCTCCAGATGTGCAGTCTTGTGGGTTCATTTTCACCCTCTGTTGGTTGTCAACAAGCAGGAGGTACTTGCCACAAGCAGTTGGGGGACCTGAGACTCATAGTTTAAAAATGAATTTCCTGACCACTTTCTAAGCAGCAAAGAAAGTGAAAACCTCACCAAAAGACGTGAGGCTGAATAAATTTTTTT